>NW_026844104.1:105000-190000 GCF_029531705.1 Pantherophis guttatus
GTAAAGCCCAGGTTTCTCCCCAACTTCTGTTTCCCCTCTCTCCTCTCTCTCTCTCTCTCTCTCTCTCTCTCTTTTGCCACCAATTGTTGTTGAACAGTCAAAAGGGTATTAGTGGTAGAAAATTTGCAGATCCATGCTGTAGCTCTGGAAAGAAAGTGGGGGACAATTAAGGGGAAGGAGAGCGGGAAGGGAAAGAGAAGAGAGGAGGAGAAGAGAAAAGAAGGGGAGGGGGAAGAGAAGAGAGAGAGAGAGAAGAAGAGAGAGAGAAGAGAAGAGAGAGAGAAGAAGAGAAGAGAAGAGAAGAGAAGAGAAGAGAAGAGAAGAGAACGAATGGCGTGGAGAAGAGAGAAGGAAGGAAGGAGAGAGAAAAGAAGAAGGAAGGGAGGGAGGGAAGGAAAGAAAGAGAAGAGAAGAGAAGGACTATGGGATGGCAACAAGCTTTTGCATGCAAAGAAATCACAACAAACAATAAGGGAATATTCAGATCACCTTATCACCTTTCAGTCCATGTTCTCCTGGATTTCCCATCAACCCCTGGTTTAAAAAAAGAGAAAGAATCGCATGTCACCTTCCTTCCAGAAGTCCTTCTCTGGACAGGAAAGGCAAGCAAAGAAACCTATAAGAGAACAGACTTCACTTAATCACGGGGAACGTTCAGCTCTAACCAGGTTTAACCCAAATTAAAGCTGGCAGACTGGATTTTTGGAAAGATGATCTTGGAATTTAGGTCATCCTGGTTAAAAGTAGACCCAAATTTCCCTTTCGATTCCTCTTCAGGTTATCACTCCTGCTACATATTTGGGGGCTCAACCGTTGAATCTGCTGAATTTCTCCTTCGGTCTCCTACTTCTCCAGAGCAGATCTGGAATCAACTAAGAAAAAGAACTTCTTTGACTCACCTTTAGTCCTTTTGGTCCCGGGAAGCCCATTTCTCCAAGAAAACCTACATCACCCTGGTGAAAGAGAGGAGGTTTAGATTAGGAAGATAGCCAGAAACACCTTCTGGTGCCTTCAAGAGCTACCTCTTCTCTCTTTTTTCCTAGGAGAAACTTGTTGGAGGTAGAAATCCTAGGAAGCTTATAGGTCAATGATGGCAAACCTTTACGGCACCAAGTGCCCAAACCAGAATGTGCGTGCATGTGAGCACTCCTGGTCTTCACGTGTGCCGGAGCACCAGAAACCCGAAGACCATTTGTTGCTGTTTTTTGGGCCATTTTCAGGCCGTAAACAGCCAGAAAATGGCCTGAAAATGGCCAAAAAATGGCCTGAAAACAGACTGGAAAATGGTCTGAAAACAGACTGGAAAACGGTACTGAAAGCAGCCCAAAAAATTGCCCAAAAAACAGCCCAAAAAAATGGCCCAGAAAATGGCCTGATTAAACTGCCTGAAAACCGCCTGAAAAACCGCCTGAAAATGGCCAAAAAATGGCCTGAAAACAGGCCAAAAAATGGCCTGAAAACAGACTGGAAAATGGTCTGAAAACAGACTGGAAAAGGGTACTGAAAGCAGCCCAAAAAATTGCCCCAAAAACAGCCCAAAAAATGGCCCAGAAAATGGCCTGATTAAACTGCCTGAAAACCGCCTGAAAAACAGCCTGAAAATGGCCAAAAAATGGCCTGAAAACAGACCAGAAAATGGCCTGAAAACAGCCTGAAAAATGGTCCTGAAAGCAGCCCAAAAAATGGCCCAAAAAACGGCCCAAAAAACAGCCCAGAAAATGGCCTGATAAACCGCCTGAAAACAGCCTGAAAATGCCCAAAAAATGGCCTGAAAACAGCCTGAAAAATGGTCCTGAAAGCAGCCCAAAAAACGGCCCAAAAAATGGCCCAAAAACAGCCCAAAAAATGGCCCGGAAAATGGCCTGATAAACTGCCTGAAAACAGCCTGAAAACTGCTTGAAAAATGGCCTGAAAACAGACTGGAAAATGGCCTGGAAAACAGCCAAAAAAATCGACCTGGTTTTTTTGGCCTTTTTCAGGCCATTTTTCAGGTGCTCCGGCACCCGTGAAGACCAGGAGAGCAGCTGGCGATGACGCACATGCCCACAGAGAGGGCTCCTCTGGCATGGGTGCCATAGGTTCACCATCCTGGTTATAGGTTGTCCCACGCTACAAAGCCCTTTTGTGGATCTACGTTGTATGAACAATGCTGCAAAGTTCCTTAATGCCGAAGCAATCTCTTGTTTTTTTACACACTCACGTACACAGAGGCAATCTCTTTCCTGTCTTTCTCATACAAGAAATCCACAGAGTCTGGAGCACAGTCTTCAGACTGCCTCCAAAGTAGAGATGAATGAACTCTTTGATGGGGACAACACATGGCTGAAGGTGCTGTGTGTGTACACTCAGTTGGGTCCTTCTGAAGAACAGATCCTTTCTTCATGAAACTTTTCACAGAGGTTTCTTTGGAAGAAAGAATTGGCTTCACGGAGCTGGCCGGAATAAATTTGCCGGAATAGAAACAAGCGGGCTCAGGTTACAGCACATGGTCGGATCAAACAATACTGAATGCCCCCATGGAAAGATGGAAGTTGAGCCACAGCCAGTGGGATACTCAGCTTCAAGGGGAGGAAACATGGGGAACTCAACCGCTGAGAGTATGGCAATGAAGGTCTAAATATTTTCCAGGAAGACATGGGGCCCACTCTGGAAACAGGGGGTGGGCTTTTGAGGATTCACAGGGGTTCAGGAGAACCTCTAGCTAAGATTCTGTGCAGTTCAGAGAACCCCCAAATCCCACTGCTGGCTGGCCCTGCCCACCCCGCCCCATTCTTCCCAGGAGCCCGTTTTGGATGCAGGCAAGTGCAGGGCGCGCATGGAGGCTCAGGGAGGGTGAAAAATGGGCCTTCCAGAAGTTCGGGAAGGCCGGAAACAGGCCCATTTCCGGCCTCCAGACGGCCTCCGGTGCCTGGGGAGGCTGTTTTAACCCCTCCCAGAGGCTCAAAGAAAGCCTCCGGAGCCCAGGGAGGGCCAAAATGCCCCCCCCCCGGCCATGGTGCAGACCAATTAGGCCACACCCACCCAGCAACCAGGCAGAGAACCCCTTGCTAAAATTTTTGAAGCCCACCCCTCTCTGGAAATATTCTGATTATCCATGCAAACTTGAGTGTGGAGCCTTCTTGGAACGGTTGAAAGGAACTGTGTTGTAGACTTGAGATAAGATGATGTGGTATCCCTCCCTCTGTGTTGAGAGAGGGCTGTTCAGTTTTGACATAGATGGCCTCTTTGACCCCTCTTTCAAACCAGCAATCCTCTCTGTCCAAAATATGAACTTCGTTGTCTTCAAAGGAGTGGCTGTTGTCTTTTAAATGCAGATGGACTGCTGAATCTGGTCCTGATTGGTTTGTTCTCCGATGTTGCGTCATGAGTTTATGAAGTGGTTGTTTTGTTTCCCCAATGTACAGATCTGCACACGGTTCACTGCACTGTACTGCATATACCAGTTTGCTGAATCTGTTCCTGATAGCTTTGTTGCAGGAACCAATCTGGGTTGGTCACCAGGACCAGAAGTTTTGTCTTCCGAGCTTTCGGACACGTGCCGGAGCCCATCTTCAGGGAACTTCTCTCTAGCCTTCATTCATGATGGGTTTGTTTTTTAGGGTTAGGTTTAGAATTAGAATCCCAGGCGAGGAGGAACCATTTCTGGAGGTAGGGGGAAATGGCCTGATCAGGCCTGATCCACGTAGATGACGTGTCTCTCTTAAAACCCAGTTAGTTAATGTTCAACTGTCCAAAAGGTTGTCTACAACTTGGATCCACCATGACAGGTTCATCAAAGGTAGGTTATAAATCTACAAATTGGTGATGGGCGAATCGGTAGCAGTGGCTGTGGGAGGCTCTGCCCACCCACCCGGACATCATCACATCCCATTTATCTATGTTTTTGACACTCTGCACATGCACGGAAGGCCCTACGCATGCGTGGAGATGGAGACCTTGCGCTCACATTTGCGAACTGGTAGCGAAGATAAGTGAATACCACTAGGGGTGGATTCTACTTACCTTTACTACCAGTTCACATCGCGCCCATGCTCGTGCTGTTCTGTGCTTGTGCAGAAGCTTCTGCACATGCACAGATCCACCTATGATGACGTCCGGGTCAGTAGGCGGAGCCTCCCGCCAGTTTTTCTACCGGTTCTTGCGAACCGGTCTGAACCAGAGGCAATCCACCCCTGAATTCCACCCCTGATACAAATGGACCACGAAGTCTTAGGAACACAAGGAGCCTGGAGGTTGTCGTTTACGAGAGCTCCAGTTCAAATCCAGCGTACAGCTGCGTCGCCCAGTTTGGGCCCAGAAGTGACTTTTTCTCCCCTTCCTCGGAGTTTTTCTCTCTGCTCCTTTATTGGAAAGCGATGCCGATGTGCAATTTGCGCTTTATCTTCACTTTCCTATCAAGAGATCCGCTTCCAGATAGCCTCCCTCCCCTTCTCCCCTGGGGGGTGGGGGGGGTGGGAAACACCCCGCAGCATTGTTTATACAACACCGGACCACACAACAGGATGCGTGTGTCTCTTGGTGTGTGTCTGTGTGTGTTTTCCAACTCACCAAGTGTCAGAAATGAAACGTTCAATCCCTGCCCGCAGGAAGGCTTTTACAAGAAGGCTACGGACTGAAATCCTAGCCCTGATTTGGGAGGGGAAGCAAAGGATTTTCAGCACCTCAAAGAGGAAATTGGGGGGGGCAATGGCGGTCAAATGGGGTGCAGCAACCCAGATACAGGGGAGTCAGACAGCCTTGTCTCTGTTTGCAAGAACTGGGCACCTGCCATGGCTAATCTTTTGATTCAGGAGAGGCCCGAGTGGCAAATTTTTGCTTATCGTCCTCCACCAGCTCCTCCTTAACCCCCAGCTGCTAAAGAAATGCATAGTAGCTTTATTGTTCTTTCGAAAGAGCTTGGGAGAGGGATAAAAAGGGATTGTCTGCTTTTTCGGTACTTACAAGAAGGCCGGGGACTCCAGGGGGACCAAGGACTCCTAGGTCTCCCTAAACAGAAAGAAAGAAAGAATGAAACACGGTTAGGTTTGTTGAGTCGAGGTTTGGGAAGAGAGTTTTGGCAAGGCTGGGGCCAGAGAGACCCCGCCACCGTCCCCGATTTGCTTAGGGGGGTCATGGAGCAGGAGCTCTTTTCCACCAGCAGAAATGCAGCGGCAGCAACAACAACAACAGGAGAGCTTTGCAAACCCCAGATGGCTCGCTCTGACCGTGCCAGCTAAGTGAAAAGGCTGAAGGGGGTTCCCCTCCTCCTCCACCAGGAAGGGGTAGGAAAGAAGGAGGAATTGCAGGAGGAGGAGGAGGAGGAGGAGGAGGAGGAGGAGGAGGAGGAGGAGGAGGAGGAGAAATTGCAGGAGGGGAGCGAGGAGGAGGAGGAGGAGGAAGAGTCATACAGAAGTGGAAGAAGCTTCTCAGTGACATTGAAAAACAGAAATCAAGACCCAAGGGAAGAAAAAAGGAGGAGGAGGAGGAGGAGGAGGAGGAGGAGGAGGAGGAGGAGGAGAGGGGGAGAGAGAGAGAAAGGGGGAGAGAGAGAATGAGAGAGAAGAGTGGGAGAGAGAAAGAAAGAATGAGAGAGAGAGTGGGGGAGAGAGAGAGAAAGAGGGGAAGACAGAAAGAGAATGAGAGAGAAAGGGGGGAGGAGGAGGAGGAGGAGGAGGAGGAGGAGGAGGAAATTGAAGAGGAGGAGGAAGAAGAAGAGGAAGAGGAAGAAGGAGAGGAGGAGGAGGAAATTGAAGAGGAGGAGGAAGAGGAAGAGGAGGAGGAAGAAGAAGACATTGAAGAGGAGGAGGAAGAAGAAGAAGAGGAGAAAAAAGAAATTGAAGAAGGAGGAGGAGGAGGAGGAGGAGGAAGAAGAAGAAGAAGAAGAAGAAGAAGAAGAAGAAGAAGAAGAAGAGGGAGGGAGAGAGAGAGAGAGAGAAAGAGAGATTGAGAGGGAGAGAGACAGGGAGGGAGAGAGAATGAGAGAGAGAGAGAAAGAAAGAGAAAAAGAGATTGAGAGAGAGGAAGAGAGAGCGAGACAGGGAGGGAGAGAGAGAAAGAGATTGAGAGGAAAAGAGAGAGAGAGAGAGGGAGGGAGGGAGAGACAGAGAGAGAGACAAATCAAAACTCACAGCAGCCCCCGAAGCCTGCGCTGCAGGGTTGCTAGTTGCTAAGAATGTGGCGCACGTTCCTGTTCTCTAGTTTATGAGGTATGAGCCTGCAGCTCGCGTTTGATGCGCAGGTAATACTATGCGGTATTGTCTGCCTCGAGCACCCAGCCGCTGTGAGAAAGCGGTGGCAATCACAGGGCTGCCTGCACGAGCGGCGACACTTTTGATCCTGCCCAGAGTTCATTTTGACTCACTCGCTCCGCCAGACAAGCCGAGGACCTCTAACCACTCTTCTTCCTACCTTCCAACCACACAGAACTGTTCAGACAACAAACTGCACCGTTTTGTTTTGTGTGGATAAATCCTAGACTTCTAGATATAAATACTGGGGGTTTCTCAATATTTTTTTTTTTTAAAAAAATAAGTGTTCCGACTCAAAAGCCCATCTTCATCGCCGTCCTTGAGCTGGCTTTTTCAAAAGGCCGCCACTGTGTCGATAAGAGCTTCAGGGTTTTATTTCAGGACACTCAAGTCAATAGGCATAAAACTCGCGTGCCCGCACACGCAATCAAAAAGGAGAGAGCACTGAAAATCAGCCAAGGGCAGGGGTGAAATCCAGCAGGTTCTGGAGAACCTGTAGCGGAAATTTTGAGCAGTTCAGCGAACCGGCAGCGGAAATTTTGAGCAGTTCAGAGAACCGGTAGCGGAAATTTTGAGTAGTACGGAGAACTGGCAAATACCACCTCTGGCTGGCCCCCGAGTGGGGTGGAAATGGAGATTTTGCAATATCCTTCCCCCAGAAGTGGGGCGGGAATGGGGATTTTGCAATATCCTTCCCCCAGGAGTGGGGCGGGAATGGGGATTTTGCAGTATCCTTCCCCCAGGAATGGGGGAGGGAATGGGGATTTTGCAGTATCCTTCCCCCAGGAGTGGGGAGGGAATGGGGATTTTGCAATATCCTTCCCCCAGGAGTGGGGAGGGAATGGGGATTTTGCAATATCCTTTCCCCAGGAGTGGGGAGAGAATGCGGATTTTTCAATATCCTTCCCCCAGGAGTGGGAAGGGAATGGAGATTTTGCAATATCCTTCCCCCAGGAGTGGGGAGGGAATGGAGATTTTGCAATATCCTTCCCCCAGGAGTGGGGAGGGAATGGGGATTTTGCAATATCCTTCCCCCAGGAGTGGGGAGGGAATGGGGATTTTGCAATATCCTTCCCCCAGGAGTGGGGAGGGAATGGAGATTTTGCAATGTCCTTCCCCCAGGAGTGGGGAGGGAATGGAGATTTTGCAGTATCCTTCCCCTGCCATGCCCACCAAGCCACGCCCACAGAACCGGTAGTAAAAAAAATTGGATTTCACCACTACCCAAAGGGTTGACATTTGTTCGGAGGACTGACCTGGTCTGGTAGAACGCAAGGGGTTACACATCTTGGGCTCCATTCCCAAATCTTGGAACAATATTGAGGTCCTGTAAAAGCGAAAAACACATTCGTCGTATGATTTGGGGTGTGTGAGAAACAGAACAAGGCTAGGCAATAAGCCCTGAGGAATCATTTAAGGCAATGTTTCTCAATTGAAGATGCTTGAAGATGCGTGGACTTCAACTCCCAGAATTCCCCAGGCAGTGCTAGTTGGGGAATTCTGGGAGTTGAAGTGCATGGAAGAAGAAGAAGAAGAAGAAGAAGAAGAAGAAGAAGAAGAAGAAGAAGAAGAAGAAGAAGAAGAAGAAGAAGAAGAAGAAGAAGAAGGAGAAGAGCAGGAGGGGGAGGGGGAGGAGAGGGGAGGAATAGATGGAAGAATGGCGGAAGAAAGGGGGAGGAGGAGGAGAAGGCGAAAGAGAAGGAGGAGGAAGAGGAGGAGATGTTACACTGTCCTAATCAAATGAGGAAAGGGAAAGGAAAGGAAAGGAAAGGAAAGGAAAGGAAAGGAAAGGAAAAGAAAGGCAAGGCAAGGCAAGGCAAAGGAAAGGAAAGGAAAGGAAAGGAAAAAGGAAAGGAAAGGAAAGGAAAGGAAAGGGAATTAAAACAAAAAGAGAAAGAAGAAAGCAGTGTCATTCCCCTCCTTACATCCAACCTATGAATCTCTTATGAAGTTCAACAAAATCCCACAAAGTTGCTGTCCCTTCACCCATTTTAGAGACTCTGGAATCGGGGCTGAAAAAGAGGAAGTGCCCTGGGTCTTTTCCCCTCCAGGTAAAATTTGAAACTGGATCTTTTCAGACCAAGAAACCATGCCAGATTGGGAATGGGGAGAGGAGTGGGGAGGAAATATGCTTAGATACACACACACACACACACACACACACACACACAATTGCATGTAAACACGTATTATGGTTAGTTACATAAAACAGACAGCTTTCAGCTGGAGAAACTGGCATCCGTGACTCTAGGGAACGGAGCCCATGAGCATAACTTCAGGAGCTCATATGGTTTTTGGGGGGGACAGATAGAAAAAGCTCCATCCATTAGAGAAAAGTTTGAACAACAAAGCTGTTCAAGAACTTCTGAAAATGCCTCCTTAAAAAGTCAATGTGTGTGTCTGCTTGCGTGAATGCAGCTTTACAGAAGCCAGATAACCAAATCCATGACAATAAAGACCTAATAATTATTTTGCTTTCTCCTTGTTCCCACCAGTTTCTGTTTTTACTTGACTATTAACCTCGATGGACACAATCCAAGGATGAGAAGGAGGGAATGACTTGGGACATGGAGATAATCTGCTAGGAGAAGTGAAAATAGGCAATGAGCTTGAAATGAAATATTTTGGCCCTGAATGGACTTGGGGAAAGCAAAGTCCATGGCAGTGGACTCCCTTGCCCTCAAACTGAGGAGACGTGGCCGACCTTCTGGGCCCACCCTCAAGAGAAGAGAGTTATGAGCTCAAAGTTGGAATCTTGCTTGCTAGGGCTGCTAACTCTGGATGTATGGATCAACGGATGGACGGATGGACGGATGGATGGACAGATGGATGGATGGATGGATGGATGGATGGATGGATGGACGGACGGATGGATTGATGATGGATGGATAGATGGATGGATGGATGGATGGATGGATGGATAGATGGATGGATGCATGGATGGATGGGTGGATGGATGGATGGATGGATGGATGGGGGGGATGGATGGTTGGAGAGATGGATAGATTGATGGATAGATCGATGATGGATGGGTAGGTGGGTGAATGGGTGGGTGAATGGGTGGAAGGATAGATGGTTGGGTGGGTGGAAGGAGATGGGTGGGTGGGTGGGTGGGTGGGTGGAAGGATAGATGGATTGATAGATGGATAGATGGATGGATGGATGGATGGATGGATGGATGGATGGATGGACGGATGGACAGATGGATGGATGAATGGATGGATGGATCGATGGATGGGTGGGTGGGTGGGTGGATGGATGGTTGGAGAGATGGATAGATGGCTGGAGAGATCGATGATGGATGGGTGGGTGAATGGGTGGAAGGATAGATGGCTGGGTGGGTGGATGTATGGAAGGATAGATGGCTGGGTGGGTGGATGTGTGGAAGGATGGATGGATGGATGGATGGATGGATAGATGGATGGATGGATGGATGAACACTTTGCCTCCTGCGATTGTGGGTGCTCCATCACTGGAGCTTCTCAAAAATCGACTGGACAACCATTTGATTAGGATGGTATAAATTCTCCTGCCTTGAGCAGGGTGTAGAACTAGAAGACCTCCAAGATCCCTTCCAGCCTTATATTCTTCTATTTCAAGAAAATTGAGATTCAGATCCATCAATGTTTCTATCCTGGAATTTGCTCCCTCGGGGACTGGACACTTTCTTCTTCACCCCTGCTGAAGGTCTCCTTTTCAAACAAGCTGGGACCTTCTGCTTTTAGTGGAAAGACCATGAAAAAAAAAAAACAAGGCAAAGCCATCTCAAGGGAAGAGTCCTCTCCACTGAAGGCTCAGGGTTTGCAGCCAATTGAGATTCTCCTGCTTTCTCAAAGAGATCTTTCAGAAAGTGACCTCAAGATCTGGGTTGGATTATTCCTTTTTAAAAATAAAAATAAAAATGAACCCAACATGTTTCAGGGGAAAATCTGATTTTTGGAAACCATGAAATTGGGAAAAGGCACAGAAACTCCAAGTCCTCTTGGTTGACTTACGATTACGTTCCCACGGAATGTTCTATATTTGAAACCAGGAGACCGTTTGACTCTCCCGTGAACAGATCCAGGTTTGTGGCCTCCGCGTCCTAATTATTAACTTCTGTGGTGGGTGGGTGGGTGGGAAAATGTCCATGGAAATTGGTAGGGGGGAAAAAACATCTATTCCGGAACAGGCCGTATCTCAAGAAGATCGCGTGGTTTTGAACGCTTTATGGAAATCCTTCAGCGGAACTGACTGCCTTCCAAAGCCTGTGTCAACCATATTCAGTCGTCCATATTCTTGGTCATTTTTATTTTCCAACGTAATTTTTCAACGTGAAAAATTCCAGGATTATCTATTAGTAGGAGCAACACCTATGGCCGTGATGGCGAACCTGTGGCGCGTGTGCCATAGGTGGCATGCGTAGCCATATCGGTGGGCACGCGAGCTTAGTTCTGGTGCGCATACATGCGCCGGCGAGCTGGGCCCACCAGAAGTAAGGAAACAGGCTGTTTCCTGTCTCCAGAAGGCCTCAGGGGATGGGGGTGGGGAAGGCCTGTTTTTCTCTCTCCCCAGGCTCCAGAGCCTTTCTAGGAGCTTGGGAAGGGCAAAAATGGCTTCCTTCTCCCCCCCCTGCCGGAGGCCCTCCGGAGGCCGGAAATGGCCCATTTGTCAATTTCCGTTGGGACCAGAAGTCCCGTTTTTTGTTCTCCCCAGGCTCCAGAGCCTTTCTAGGAGCCTGGGGGGGGCAAAAATGGCCTTCCCCACACACCCTGGAGGCCCTCCAAGGCCAGAAACAGCCCATTTGGCAACTTCCGGTGGGACCAGAAGGCCTGTTTTTTGCTCTCCCCAGCCTCCAGAGCCTTTCTAGGAGCCTGGGGAGGATGAAAATGGCCTTCCCCACACATCCCGGAGGCCCTCCAGAGGCTGGAAACAGACCGTTTGCCAATTTCCGGTGGGAAGGGGAAGGCCGTTTTCGCCCTACCCAGGCTCCTAGAAAGGCTCTGGAGGCTGGGGAAGAGCCAAAAACGGGCCTTCCGGTCCCACCAGAAGTTGGCAAACGGGCTATTTCCAGCCTCCGAAGGGCCTCAGGAGGGTGGGGAAGGCCGTTTTTGCCCTCCCCAAGCTCCTAGAAAGGCTCTGGAGCCTGGGGAGAGAGAAAAACAGGCCTACCGAGCCCACTGCGCCATCGCGTGCCAGCAGCAGGGGGGGCACGTGCATGCGCGGGGGCGGGACACATAGAATAATAGGTGTGGGCACACATGTGCATGATCCCCTTTCCCTCCCCCGCTTCTGGCACGCGATGGCAAAAAGGTTAGCCATCACTGACCTACGGGCTTCTAAGCTCAACAGCTGGAGACATCTGGGTGGCAAAACAGAGGCTTACTTCTGCATTACCATGCTTTCAAAGAGGAGACAACCAA
Organism: Pantherophis guttatus; assembly: GCF_029531705.1. The sequence continues at coordinate 116,630 of NW_026844104.1, forward strand.
CCACTCAATTGAGCTCTTCCAATCCAACCAAATCTTGGGCTCCCATCTTTTGATCTTGGACCTCCATCTTTTGATCTCGAACCCCATCTTTTGCTCTTCTCCCTTTGGCCCAAACCTCTACTGACAGGGGACAAGCGTTGTTGTTTTTTTAAATTCACAAGGATTAGTGACACTACCATGAAGTGGCATCCAATAGAGCAGGGGTCGTCAATCTTAAACACTCAAAGAGCCATTTGGACCCGTTTCCCACAGAAAAGAAAACACCGGGAGCCACAAAACCCTTCCCGTGCCTGACTATTTCCTGAGCGGCCACAAAACTAATATATGTAGTTGAATTAAACGTTCTGTTTTCTTCTGAAACTTTTCTTTTCTTGGATTTATCCATGGTTGGCCTACCGGGGTTGAAAAGCTCAATAAATCGTGTGCCAGCGGGTGTCGCACATTGGCGATTGTGACGTATATTTTGAGCGACAGGGAATCACAGCAGAGGGATGAAAGAGCCACATGCGGCTCCAGAGCCACAGATTGCTGACCCGTGCAATAGAGTAACCTTTCCCTCTACTCAAAAATCCTCATTTTTTTTTTAAATAAAGAAAGCAATCCTTTTGTAAACCTTTTATATCTTTATAAAAGATGCATTTGGGGAAAAAAGAATGCCGTGTTTTTGAAAGTGGACGGGGGAAATAAAAGTGAACGTAGCCTGGGAGGGAAATGCATTTTTAAAAGCTCTTAGAAGAGCCAAGAACTCTATTAAAGAAATGTGTGCTAAAAGAGAAAGTGTATGGTGATATTTACATTAATATCTACACACATCTGGGCAGGAACGGGAAACTGGGGCCCCCAGAGATGGCTGATCTCCAAGCATCCATGAAAATGGACAATATCGGATAGGATTCCTAAGATATGTAGGTCAATCCTATCAGAAAACCACAGCCCTCTAGTTCCATGCATTAGGGAAACCTGGACTCTAAATCTTTTATAACAGACTAACAGTTGGAAGGAACCTTGGAGGTCTTCTAGTCTGACCCCCTGCTTAGGCAGGAAACGTTACAGCATTTCAGACAAATGGTTGTCCAATCTCTTCTTAAAAACTTGATATTTGGTATCAAAATGAACGATACACAGATGCCACGCTGTTCATATATATTAAAAAGTTCCAGTCTTGGAGCATTCACAACTTCTGGAGGCAAGTCATTCCACTGATTAGAATCGGAATCAGAATAGAACTGAAAGGGAGGTCGTAAGCAGCGGTGGTATAAATAGCAAATGCTGATCCTTTGCTATTTCCAGGCCAGCCCTGTGGGCCAGATCTAACCACCCCCACGGGCCGGATCCAGCCCGCAATGTCAACTCGCAAAGCATCCCTGGCCTGCTCCCGAGTTGCCATAGGCCAGGGGGGATGGGAAACCGGCGAAATGACACAGCAGCCAAAGACAGATGCACATTCCATGCTTCTCTCTCTCAAGGCTGTCTTCCAGGGTTACCTACAGCAGCCGGAGGGGAATGACCTCTACTGAAATTGTTCTGTTGGTGAATGTGATTGATGATACACCCTGGGGGGAGGGGGGGAAACAGGGTCATAATTGGAGCGTAAATTATGTAAGGTCAGAGCTGGCTTCACTTGGGAACATGCTGACATGAATCTCCTAATAAATAACTGGATTTCTTTTGAAGCTTGGCTCGAGGCTCATGATTTAATTAGGGCATCCGTCAGAACCCTAACATGTGGGCCTTGAATTTAACACTCCTGTCATAAACCGAGGAGTATCTGTGTAGCATAGTCATGCTCCTCAGGACTTCCTCTCAAAATAAAACCTCCCCAAAACAGAGCACAGGTGCCTGATTGCTCCATCCTGTCCACAAAGAGAGTACCGTGTTTCCCCAAAAGACGCTTTAGGGCTTATTTTCTGGTTAGGTCGTATTTTGGGGGAAATACGGTACTAAATGCACCCATCTGGATGACAATCTTAACTGGGGCTTATTTTGGGGGTAAGGCTTATATTACGAGCATCCTGAAAAATCATGCTAAGACTTATTTTCCGGTTGGGTCGTATTTTGGGGGAAATACGGTACCAAATGCCTCCGTCTGCTGACAATCTTAACTGGGGCTTATTTTTGGGGTAGGGCTTATATTACGAGCACCCTGAAAAATCATGCTAGGACTTATTTTCCGATTGGGTCTTATTTTGGGGAAAATACAGTACTAAATGCACCCATCTGGCTGATAATCTTAACTGGGGCTTATTTTGTGGGTACGGCTTATATTACGAGCATCCTGAAAAATCATACTACGACTTATTTTCCAGTTGGGTCTTATTTTTGCGGAAACAGGGTAGCAACGCATCTCATTTGCTACTCAAATATTTTGCACACTTTGCAAAAAAAAAAAAGAGGGGCTTAATTTCACAAGGGAACTTCAGACCACAGTAGAAACCAAGTGGCTGCTTGCAGGAGGCCAATCCCAAACCTACAAGAACGAAGTTCTACCAACTTACCGGGTTTCCATCAATACCTGGCGGTCCACGTTCCCCCATATCGCCTGGAAAACCCTGAGGGATGAAGGAAAGGAGGGGAAAAAAAAACACGTTTCCATTATTTTTTTGTTGCGACACAGGAGAAGAACAGAAGATGTTTCAGGAGACAAATGCATTGGGTTACAGGTTTTGGCACCTTTTGTCCATCACGAAAAGGACCAGAATCTGGATGAGTGAAGACCCATTTTCTTTGAAGGTGGTTTGCTGGTCTACCTACCCTAGCAATCCTTTCAAGGCAATTCGCACCCAGAATTGTAAACCAAATCGTTGCCCCCCCCCCAAAAATGGTTTATGAGAAAGGGATAATTTAGTGAGGTGAGGTGAGGACCATAGTCTCACTCTGCAATTCACTTGTGGCAATTATGAATTGTGGAGTTACGTGCACGCAAAGAATAGAATAGAATAGAATAGAATAGAATAGAATAGAATAGAATAGATAGAATAGAATAGAATAGAATAGCATAGCATAGCATAGCATAGCATAGAATAGCATAGAATAGAATAGAATAGAATAGAATAGAATAGAATAGAATAGAATAGAATAGAATAGAATAGAATAGAATAGAATAATGGAATGGAAGGGAAGGGAAGGGAAGGGAAGGGAGGGAAGGGAAGGGAAGGGAAGAGAAGAGAAGAGAAGAGAAGAGAAGAGAAGAGAAGAGAAGAGGAAGAGAAGAGAAGAGAAGAGAAGAGAAGAGAAGAACAGAGTTGGAGGGGACCTTGGAGGTCTTCTAGTCCAACCCCTGCTCAGGCAGGAAACCCAACACCACTTCAGACAAATGGTTATCCAACATCTTCTTAAAAACTTCCAGTGTTGGAGCGTTCACAACTTCTGGAGGCAAGTCGTTCCACTGGTTAATTGTTCTCACTGTCAGGAAATTTCTCCTTAGTTCTAGGTTGCTTCTCTCCTTGATTAGTTTCCACCCGTTGCTTCTTGTCCTGCCCTCAGGGCTTTGGAGAATAGCTTGACTCCCTCTTCTTTGGGGCAGCCCCTGAAATATTAGACTGCTATCAGGTCTCCCCTAGTCCTTCTTTTCATTAAACTAGACATACCCAGTTCCTGCAACCGTCCTTCATATGTTTTAGCCTCCAGTCCCCTTAATCATCTTTGTTGCTCTTCTCTGCACTCTTTCTAGAGTCTCCACATCTTTTTTACATTGTGGCCACCAAAACTATATGCGATATGTGATCTTACCAAGGCATTATGAAGACCTTGGTGAGGTCTTCTACGAGGACCTCGGAGGTCTTCTAGTTGCTCTTCTCTGCACTCCTTCTAGAGTCTCCATATCTTTTTTTTTACATCGTGGTGACCAAAACTGGATGCAGGATTCCAAGTGTGGCCTTACCAAGGCATTATAAAGTGGTATTAACACTTCACGTGATCTTGATTCTATCCCTCTGTTTATGTAGCCTAGAACTGTGTTGGGCAGCCTAGAACAAAGTTTCTCCAATGCTACAGTGAGGAACCCAAGTTTCTTTTGTGCATCTCCTGTGCATAATTCCTGGTTCCCCCCAGCCATTTCCTACATGGCCTGAACCTGCCTACTTGCATGTCCATCAAACTGGAAGAAGGAAAGAAGAAAGGCGTCCAAGTCAGATAGTAATGCCTGCCTAGGTGGCTCAGTGGCTAAGACGCTTGAGCTTGTCGATCAGAAAAGTCGGCAGTTCGGCGGTTCGAATCCCTAGTACACTGGCGGGGGGGTTGGACTAGATGACCTCCAAAATCCCTTCCAACTCCGTTACTGTTACTGACTTCGTGCCTTTTTCTACACGCAAAAGACCAGGAGCCACGCACACACACACGCTTTTGTGCAAAGATTTCACCGACAAGCAATTCCAAGCTTCCGAAAGGATTTTTTGACTGACGTGTTGCCAAAGAGGAAGATCAACCACAAAGATTAGCATTTGGGCACTTTGCCCAGAGTTTGTCAAATTTCTATAGAATCAAAGGCAGCATTCAGATGAATGGTGAGGGAAGTATTTTTATTTTATTTTATTTTTTTAAACCAGGCAGGCCAGCGTGAATGCATTCTCCATTGTCCAAAGGGAAAGAAAAATTTACATCTGGCCTCTTTCTTAAACTTGGTATCGTTTACCCACACACACACACACACACACACACACACACACAAAAAACAGTCTGTGCCACGGATATGTGGTGGATCGTATTATCAGCTGTGTCAATCAAGCTGTTAGGTCACCAAGCATGGAATGGATCCAGGGGTGGGCTGCTGGCGGTTCGGGAAAGCCTCTAGCTAAGATTCTGTGCAGTTCGGAGAACCCCCAAATCCCACGCCTGGCTGGCCCCGCCCACCCTGCCCCGCCCCTCCCAGGAGTCCCCACCTGGCCAGTTTTGGATGCAGGTAAGTTCAGGGTGCATGCGGAGCCTCGGGGAGAAAAACGGGCCTATCAGAAGTTCGGGAAGGCAGGAAACGGGGCTTTTTTCTGGCCTCCAGAGGGCCTCCGGAGCCTTTCTGGAGGCTCGAGAAAAGCCTCCGAAGCCTGGGGAGGGCAAAAATGCTGCTCTCCCCAGCCGTAGTGCAGGAGGTAGACTAGGCCACGCCCACCATGGCCACGCCCACCCAGCAACCGGACAGAGAACCCTTGATAAAATCTTTGAAGCCCACCCCTGAATGGGTCTATCATCTCCCTTAAGAAGCAGGAGTAACACACGCTCCCCACGAGATGCGATCGATCGTTGGAATCCATGCTGCTTTCTAAAAATCCAGATAGGATCCCAGCTTCACTGCAGTCCTGGGGGGGGGGGCAATGAAACATTCCAGCTAGATGGGATCAGCAGGAACTTCCAGCAAAAATCTACTGAGTTGTACTGTGAGTCATTTTGATGAACTATCTCATCAAAGTGATTTTTCCCTGGCACTGATTGTTCAGATACATTTTTAGATTAGAGGGAAGGCAGGAAGTCAGCTACAATACAGGAGCTGTTGAAATTCAACACTTTGGATGCTGGAAAGCTATCAGGAACTCTCCTTTCCAGGCGCTTAACTAGTTAAATCGTTTAGCTTTAAATGAGGCTCTTCCGAGCCCAAAATTCTTCTGCAATGGTCAGGAGAACCTGTTTTAAGCACACCATCCTGGGTTCTAAACTCAAACGTCCATGGAGGTTCTCAGTCCTCCAGGTCATAGTTGTCCCAAAGGTGATTTTTTTCAAGAGGCAACTGGACTTTCTGGATTGTCTTGAAGATGTCTCGCTTCTCATCCAAGAAGCTTCTTCAGTTCTGGTGGAGGATGGAAGTCAGTCAGAACTGAAGAAGCTTCTTGGATGAGAAACAAAACGTCTTCAAGGAAAAAATGAAGTCCAGTTGCCTCTTGAAAAAGCACCTTCGGGACTGAATATCTATAGAGATTCTCAGCCATCCAGGTCATGATTGTCCCAAAGGTGCTTTTATCAGGAGGCAACGGGACTTCCTTGTTTTTGTTCGAAGATGTTTCGCTTCTCATCCAAAAAGCTTCTTCTGCTCTTCTTCTTCAGAGCCGAAGAAGCTTCTTGGATGGGAAGTGAAACGTCTTCAAAGAAAAACAAGGAAGTTCAGTTGCCTCTTGAAAAAGCACCTTTGGGATTTAAACTCACATCCTTAATGACGACTGCCTTTACTTCCAATGTGACTTGGTCTCTCGCCCGCTAAACAGAACATCGTAATTTCCCCAGCTGAAGATGGCTTCTGACTATCAAGACATTGATACGGTCCCTTTTTCTTTTTTTCCCTCCAGCTACTCTGCAGAAGATCTAAAGATGAGAATCCACATTCACGTCAACTGCCCCACAAACGATCTCATCAGATCCTTGGCAGTTCCTTGAACGAGCTAGCCTTCCAATTCTGCTTGTTGGCGGGATATAAGATCAAGACTCATTTCTCCTATTTCCCAGAGATTCCCTGGTTCACCTGATATTTTCAGCCTTTATTTCCTACTCCAGGACGCAGACCCTAATATAACTCTAAAGGTGGGAAAAACTTTTGCTGCAGTCGTGGCTGGGAAAAAACGGGAAAAGAGACGGGTAAGCCTGACAGCAGAGGATCACTAGTATCGACAGTACAGATCGTATTTTTTTTTTTTAATTTGATTTATATGCCGCCCTTCTCCGGAGACTCAGGGCGGCTTACAATGCGCTAAGCAATAGCCTTCATCCTTTTGTATATTTATACGAAGTCAGCTTATTGCCCCCACAAACTGGGTCCTCATTTACCTACCTTTGAAAGGATGGAAGGCTGAGTCAACCTTGAGCCTTGGCGAGATTCGAACCAGCAGTAATTGCAGGCAGCTGTGTTAATAACAGGGTGCTTAGACCACTGTACTATCAAGGCTCTTTGAGACAGTAGATGGTGTACTGTCCCATGATCTATCCATATTTGTAAAATATGCTCCCTTTCTTTGTCTATTTTAATTTGGTCTCTGACCGCAATAAAAGCTTACTTACTTACTTGTTGGTTTTTTAACCTTGTGCCTGAAGACAAGGAATAGGATAGACCAAAAGTTGGAGCCTCCACACTACGACTGGGTTTCAGTAGAAATGGTGATGGATTTTAGGAGAAACCCTTCCATACTACCACCTCTTACAATACTAGACACCACAGTATCAACAGTAGAGTCCTTCAAGTTTCTAGGTTCTATCATATCTCAAGACTTAAAATGGACACCTCACATCAAAAACGTCATTGAAAAAGCACAACAAATAATGTTCTTTCTGCGCCAACTCAGGAAGCTCAAACTGCCCAAGGAGCTGCTGATCCAATTCGACAGAGGAATGATTGAGTCTGTCATCTGCACCTCTATAACTGTCTGGTTTGGCTCTCTGCAACCAACAAGACAGACAGAGACTTCAGAGGAGAATTAGAACTGCAGAAAAAACAATGGCTACCAACCTGCCTTCCATGGAGGACCTGTATACTACATGAGTCAAAAAGAGGGCTGGGAAAATATCTACAGACCCCTCGCATCCTGGACATAAACTGTTTCAACTCCTACCCTCAAAACGACGCTATAGGGCACTGCACACCAGAACAACTAGACACAAGGACAGTTTTTTCCGAATGCCATCGCTCTGCTAAACAAATAATTCCCTCAACACTGTCAAATAATTTATTAAGACTGTATTACTACTATTCTTCTCTTCCTTACTAGTCTCTATCTCTTCCCACTTATTACTATAACCATGTTGCTTGCATCTTTCCATTTATATTGTTTTTTACTTGTTTCCTAGTACGATTTGATAGCTTATTAGTAATCACTAATCACTTATTAGTAACACTAAGTGTTGTATCTTTTTATTCTTGAAGAACGTATTTTATTCTCCGTATGTACACTGAGAGAATATACACCTAAGACAAATTCCTTGTGTGTCCAATCACACTTGGCCAATAAAAAATTCTATTCTATTCTATTCTATTCTATTCTATTCTATTCTATTCTATTCTATTCTATTCTATTCTACTCTACTCTACTCTACTCCATTCCATTCCTTCTCTTTATTCTATTCTATTCCATTCCATTCCATTCCATTCCATTCCATTCCATTCCATCTCTTTATTCTTTTCTTTCGTTCTCTTCTCTTCTCTTCTCTTCTCTTCTCTTCTCTTCTCTTCTCTTCTCTTCTCTTCTCTTCTCTTCCTTTCCTTTTCTTTCCATTCCATTCCATTCCATTCCATTCTATTTTTTAAACAATCTATTGACGATCCTCAGAATTGGCTTAAAATTATCCAGCACTCACTGGCATTGAACGAACAAGCCGTGAGCTCTCCCAACTTGGAACATATTTATTACACAATATTTATCCTGTTGGATTTCATCAAGAGAGTTTTTTTTTTTAATGTCTGGCTCACCTCGCCTAATATATCAGTCCACTTAAAGTACATTGTTTCAGGTCTCGAGAGAGAAAAGGGGTTGATTCACCACCATTCTCACACGCGTCGAAATGAATGTGCAAGACACAGAAGAAGATGTGCGTGAAGATACGCAGGAGCCAAACTGTTAATTTGCAGGATTGCACTCTATGAATCTGCCTTTCACCTTTTAAAGAACATCCCTTCATAGAGTGGGAATCTGTCCAACAGATGGTTAAGAATTTGAAACTATGCATAAAATGTATGTATATTTTTTTTTCCCAGCTAAGGGAGTTCAACCGAAATGCCACGAACCCTTTGAGATAGTCTGCCCTCCTGTTTATGGAGATTAGGCCTCAGTGGAGAAAGACAAATGGAGGAGAATATGACAATGACCTAGGATGCAAGTGTTGTGGCCCGCAAACTGGCAGCAGACTCAGACGATGAGGAGGTTGGGGAGGGACTTGGGCCAGTTCTGGAGTCTGGGGAAGGCTCTGATGGATGCTCTGCATCGGACACAGAGATAGAGCCAGAGCCGTCCGGCATTTCCCAGCCACCGGAGAGGCAGCTGCCTTTGGAGGCTGAGATGAGTGAGGAGGAAGAACAGCTGGGGCCTGTTCCAGACGCACATATCCGCAGAGCAGTTAGGAGAGGTGAGCAACGGAGGACAAGGAGTTGACTCGGGAAGTAAGGCATACGTGGACACTGAATGGCCCTTCCTTGGTTCGGGAATAAATAGGAGGAAAGAGGAGTGGTTGTCGTAGGAGAAAACCATTCATATTTGTGAAGATTTTGCTCATTGTGTTTCATGCCACAAAGACTGCTTGCTAATTTGCAGCTGCTCGGCTGGGAGCTCACGGCCTTGCAATTATTGCAAGGAACTGATAAGGTCTATTGCAGCCATTAACTCCTTGCAGGACTCTTGCCTGGAGTTTTCGGTGGGTGAATGCCATTCATTCACAAGAGGTAAATAAAGAGGGGGTTTTCGTGACCAGGAGTTTGTTTCTTGCTCCTGCTAAGGCTAGGTCAGAACAGCAAGGAGAAGACACCAAAGCAAGAGATCAAAGGAAGATCTTGAGTTTCTCCGAGTCTTAAAAAGGGCCACAGAGAAAAGCGGTGAAAGGAGAAGAACATGGTAGGAAAGATTCTTGGGGAATGAACCACGGAGAGTTAAAAAAAAAAGGAAGAAGCAAAATATTGTAGTGGATCTTTTTGAAAGTGCTGCAAGATCTGCACGAAGAGCTTAAGGTCCTAATTGAGCCTTCCAGTTAAAAGGAAGATGACACCTTAATGGAGTATAGTTGAGAATGATAAGAGTGAGCTGTGTGAGCAAAATTGAGCTAATTTTTATCCAGGTTTCCAGGTCAGAGGAAGGCCCTCAAAGAACCTTCTTTTTATCTTACAGAGCCAACCCATCTCATCTAACAAGCCTTATCAAACCTTCCACCAGTTAACAGCGGTGTCCCCCAAGGCAGCGTTTTAGGACCCACCCTCTTTATACTTTACATAAATGACATTTGCAATCATATTATAAGCAACTGCGTTCTCTTCGCTGACGACGTAGAACTATTCAACACCACGGACAATGCTGCTGCCCTACAAAGTAACCTTACATCTTACACATTGGCAAAAAAATAAATAAATCAGAAGACCAAATACAAGCTGGGCGGATACGACCTCGTAGACGGCCCTCACTCTTTCAAGGACCTTGGAGTACTCACCTCAAACGATCTAAGTGCCAGAGCTCACTGTAACAGCATTGCCAAAAAGGCATTAAGAGTTGTTAACCTAATCTTGCGAAGCTTCTTCTCCGGTAATATTATACTGCAAACTAGGGCATACAAAACCTTTGCTAGACCAATTCTCGAATAGAGCTCGTCTGTCTGGAATCCTCACTGTATATCGGATATTAATACAATTGAGTGAGTCTGGAGGTATTTCACGAGAAGAGTCCTCCATTCCTCTGTTCACAACTGAATCTCTTATGCCACCAGGCTTGAAATTTTAGGCTTGGACAACCTAGAACTACGCGCCTACGGTCCGACCTAAGCGTAGTGCGCAAAATTATCCGCTACAACCTACTACCTGGCAATGACTACTTCAGCTTCAACCGCAACAATACACGAGCACACAATAGATACAAACTCCAGGTAAACCGCTCCAAACTCGATTGCAGAAAATACGACTTCAGCAACAGAGTGGTCAACCCCTGGAATGCACTACCTGACTCTGTGGTTACATCCTCATCCCCCCATAACTTTAACCTTAAGACTGTCTACTGTTGACCTCACCCCATTCCAAAGAGGTCTGTAAGGGGGCGTGCATAAGCGCATCAGTGTGCCTTCCGTCCCTGTCCTACTGTCCCCGTTTATTCATCCCCATTTCCTGTATTCATATCCACGTTTATACTTATTCCTGTTACCTCGTACATGTTTGACAGACTAAATAAATAAGTAAAATCTCACCAACCAGATCTTTGTTGACCAATTCAAGCCAGCAGCTATCTGGCTTCCCAACAATTGTGACCATAACTGAGGCTAACATTTCAAACATTTCAGCAATGTTTGTTCTCCACCCATGGTGCACAGCTGGTGTTATCAAGGAAGAAACAGAAACCCTTGCTTTTTTTTAGGTCGAGCTTCTTGCAGGAATTTGCATTTTTCCGCAAAGAAGGAAGGTCTGCAGCTTCTCAACTGCAGACTTTGTTGAATAAGATAACAAACAGCAAGCCGTCTCTTCTCCAAGGCAGGGAAGCTTCATGTTGCATCAACCGAACCATCAAAGAAGGAACAGGAAATGTGAAGGGATGTTCAAAGCAATCAGCTCATTGTGTCTCCTTTACAAACTACAGTTCCAGGTCAGACTCCAAACATCCCTTTAGAGTCTGACTCGGAATTGTCGTTTGTAGAGAAGATACAAGGAGTTGATCATGCATGGTCTAAGGTGGATCATCAGAAGGTAACAGAATAACAGAGTTGGAGGTGACCTTGGAGGTCTTCTAGTTCAATTCCCTTGCCCAAGCAGGAAACCCTATATCCATGATGGAGAACCTATGGCACACACAGAGGTGGGCGGGGCTACATTCGGTGTATAAGACGCACCTAAATTTTCACCCCCTTTTAGGAGCGGAAAAGGTGCGTCTTATACTCCAAAAAATATGGTAAGTCTGGAAGATACAAAGATGGCCACACCTGCAGTGTAGGCGACATGCCTCCAAAACAGAAAGGCCACATCAATAAAAAGAAAATAGTTTAGGATCTTCAAATAAAATGACACTCGGGCAGAGCTGAAGCAATTGAGACTTACTGAAAGCTTCTCTTTGCTTTGCTAATAGATTATTTCCAACTATTATAGACAGGACTTTCCCAGCCACTTAGCTCACTCTCTCTAAAAATAGTTAGTGTTTTTTTTTAAAAAAAAATTATCTTGGCTCAAGAATGGATGTTCAGTCTTGAGACACTATTTGAAAAAAAAAAAAAAGTATTGAGAAATTGGATCCAAGCAGGTGAAACAGTGCCGGGGATACATTTCCAACAATTGCAAAGTTTGCAAAAACGTAACTCTTTACGAAACACATACACCATGGATGGGCTGCTGGGATTCCGCAGGGGTTCGGGAGAACCTCTAGCTAAGATTCGGTGCAGTTCGGAGAACCCCCAAATCCCACTCCTGGCTGGCCCTGCCCAGCCTGCCCCACTTCTCCAAGGAGTCCCCATGCAGCCTGTTTTGGATGCAGGTAAGTGTAGAGGTTCAGAGAGGGTGAAAAATGGGCCTACTGGAAGTTTGGGAAGAGGGCCTCCAGAGCCTGGGGAGGCCGTTTTCGTCCTCCTGGAGGCTCGAGGAAAGCCTCCGGAGCCTGGGGAGAGCAAACCGCCATGGTGCAGGGGGCCGACTATGCCACGCCTGCCATGTCCACGCCCAGCCAGCAACCGGGCAGAGAACCCCTTGCTAAAACTTTTGAAGCCCACCCCTGACATACACGCATGCAGAAGAAAAGGAACGAGGCATCGTAGAAAGGGGGAATCCGGTTAGGATTCATTTAAAGTAGTAATCTGGGGGGGGATTGGGACAGAGGGAGAGAGAAGAAATAAATCTAGAAAGCATCTCAAAGCTTATGTTGGCTGCAGAGGTCTTGGAAATCCTGTCCTGTGAATAAACTGTCTCTTTCTGCCTTGCCAAATTTAAAAAGGGGGGCGGGGTGGTCAGAATAGAGCAGCCCATAGCCGGCTGGAGTTTGCAATGCTGCAAAAACTGTGCACAAACGTTGACCAGTTCAAGATCCATTCACACAAGGTCCTTTAATACAGGGTAAAGGTAAAGGTAAAGGTTCCCCTCGCACATATGTGCTAGCCGTTCCTGACTCTAGGGGGCGGTGCTCATCTCCATTTCAAAGCCGAAGAGCCAGCGCTGTCCGAAGACGTCTCCGTGGTCACGTGGCCAGCATGACTCAACGCCAAAGGCGCACAGAACACTCTTACCTTCCCACCAAAGGTGGTCCCTATTATTTCTACTTGCATTTTTTATGTGCTTTCGAACTGCTAGGTTGGCAGAAGCTGGGGCAAGTAACGGGAACTCACCCCGTTACGCGGCACTAGGGATTCGAGCCACCGAACTGTCAACCTTTCAATCAACAAGCTCAGTATCTTAGCCACTGAGTCACTGAGAATAGAGTTGAAATGAAAGATCTCTAAAGCTGGGACCTGACCAGGTTGATTTGGAAATGCCTTTTCAAAAGATTAAAAAATCTTCAAAACTCCAAAAAAAAAAAGGAAATCATCCTTTGATGGGACAAGTCCTGTTATGGAGATGATGATGTTCCTCTTGTCTTTGTTGACAGACTATACCTCCCAGCACCCTTTCAGGCTCGGCAGATGGGAGTTTGGGTCCAATCACACATAGGACAACCAGTTCTCTTTTCCTGGAGTAGACATCTAGTAAAGTGCTATGGTTTTCCCAGTTGCAATGGATGGCTGTGAAAGTTGGACCATAAGGAAGGCTGAGCGCCAAAGAATGGAGGCCTTTGAATTCTGGTGCTGGAGAAGACTCCTGCGAGTCCCTTGGACTGCAAGGCAATTCAACCGGTCAGTCCTAGAAGAGATCAACCCTGACTGACTGCTCTTTAGAAGGCCAGATCCTGAAGAGGAAACTCAAATGCTTTGGCCACCTAATGAGAAGGAAGGACTCCCTGGAGAAGAGCCTAATGCTGGGAACGATGGAGGGCAAAAGAAGAAGGGGATGGCAGAGAATGTGGTGGCTGGATGGAGTCACCGAAGCAGTCGGCGTGAGCTTAAATGGACTCCAGAGGATGGTAGAGGACAGGAAGTCCTGGGGGAATGTTGTCCATGGGGTCACGATGGGTCGGACGTGACTTCACAACTAACAGAAACAACAAGACATCTAGTTGGGCTGGTTGAGTTTGTCCAGAAATCGACAAATTTGATAGTAGTGTGGCTAAGACATGCAGTCAACATTTTTGATCTTAAGTCATCTAAGAGGAAGGGTTGTTTGCATCCAACTGTGCCCAATTGTGAAGCCCTGGGAGGAAAAAAAATCACATGGGAACCGGGCAAAACATATCTTTTCTTCCAAACGGCAGATTGGAGAAAGATAAATGAGTTTAGAAGAAAGGGAGGGATCTCTGAAAGCAAAACAAATATTTTTCCATAAAAATTCTCTTTTCCACCCAATTAGGCTGAGTACCGCATTGTCTAATGGCAAAGCCAGGATTTTGGGGCTCTCTATTCCCCAGTGGGGGACGCGGTGGCTCAGAGGTGAAGACACTGAGCTTGTCGATCGAAAGGTCGGCAGTTCAGTGGTTTAAATCCCTAGTGCCGCGTAATGGGGTGAGCTCCCGTGACTTGTCCCAGCTTCTGCCAACCTAGCAGTTCGAAAGCATGTAAAAAAAATGCAAGTAGAAAAATAGGGACCACCTTTGGTGGGAAGGGAACAGCGTTCCGTGCGCTTTGGCGTTGAATCATGCCGGCCACATGACCACGGAGACGTCTTCGGACAGTGCTGGCTCTTCGGCTTTGAAACGGAGATGAACACCGCCCCCTAGAGTCGGGAACGATTAGCACCTATGTACGAGGGGAACCTTTACCTTTTACCTTATTCCCCAGTGGCCACCATTGTGGCACAAGGATGTTGGTCCATAACGGGGGTGGGCTTTAAAAATTTTAGCAAAAGGTTCTCTGCCTGGTTGCTGGGTGGGCTTGGCCATGGAGGGCATGGCCCAGTCGGCCTCCTGCACCATGGCAGTGGGGGGTGTTTTTGCCCTCCCTGGGCTCTGGAGGCTTTCCTCAAGACTCCAGGAGGGTGAAAATGGCCTCCCCAGGCTCTGGAGGCCGGAAACGGTAGGCCAATTTTTTGCCCTACTCGAACTTCCACATGTGCCCTGTACTTACCTACATCCAAAACAGGCCGCATGGGGACTCCTGGGAGGGGAGGGGCTGGGTGGGCGGGGCCAGCCAGGAGTGGGATTTGGGGGTTCTCCAAACTGCACAGAATCTTAGCTAGAGGTTCTCCCGAACCCCCTGCGAAGGCCCAGCAGCCGGTCCATAGACACCATCGATGGACACTCTAAAGCTCTCTGAGCAAGACGGAGAGAAAGAAACAGAGATTGGAGAGGGAGGGAAAACTTTGAGGAAATCGGGAGAGGTTTCAGCTCCACGTGGCATCCAACCAAGTGTCTTCGCTGCCAAAGCTGTGGCGTACAACCAATTGGGTCAAGGACTGAATGATGTCTTCCGTGAATGGGGGATTCCTCCACAGCCTGTTCTTTTGTAAAAAGATTCCTTTCCCACCCTAAACATCTGAATTCTCCCTCTGGGACACGTCAACATTACCCAGGGTTTCCCAGAGCTTCGAGAATGGGTGTGGACGTCTGTTGACACGCTACCCTACTTGCTGCTACCTTCCCGTCGCCACTTCCCCCGGACAGCTTTTTGTGCCTTGGATGGACTGGAAATAGAGCAGCATGGACAAGGAGTGGAATCATCAAAAGTCCGTTTCCAACATTCATCATGTCCCTCCCTTCCCTGCCCCTGCTGAGCTGAGCTCCCTTGGAAGGCCTCCAAGCTCTGACTCACGTCCAGCGCATCTATTTTAATCCCCTCCTTTTTTTTAACATTGTTACATCATTCCGGGAGGCCTACTGAATGAATATCTATCTATCTATCTATCTATCTATCTATCTATCTATCTATCTATCTATCATCTATCTTCTATCATCCATATTTATCTATCTATGTATCTATGTATCTATCTATCTATCTATCTATCTATCTATCTATCTATTATCTATCATCCATGTCTGCTGTCTGTCTGTCTGTCTGTCTGTCTATCCATCCATCCATCCATCCATCCATCCATCCATCCATCCATCCATCTATCTATCTATCTATCTATCTATCTATCTATCTATCTATCTATCTAATTTGTATTGTGTTATTGTGTTATACTTATTCATCCAACTTGTCTATCTATCCATCCACCTCCATCTATCTATCATCTATTATCTGTCTGTCTATCTATCCAGCTCCAGCTATCTACCATGTTTCCCTGAAAATAAGACCCTGTCTTATATTTTTTGAACCCCGAAATAAGTGCTTGGCCTTATTTTCAGGGATGTCTTATTATTTTGGGGCGCGTGGAGCATCTTACCTGATTTCCAGCTCTCTCTCCCTAACCCTAACCAGAGGAAATGGCGGGGACCAGCTGTGCATGCATTTAAATATTTTCAGGGAGGACTTATTTTGGGGTGGGGTTATTTTAGCACATGAGCTCAAAAGCCCAATTGGGCTTATTAGAGCCTTGGTACTACAGTGGTTTAAAGCACCCTGTTATTAACACAGCTGCCTGCAATTTACTGCTGGTTCGAATCTCTCCAAGGCTCAAGGTTGACTCAGCCTTCCATCCTTTCTAAAGGTAGGTTAAATGAGGACCCAGTTTGTGGGGGCAATAAGCTGATTTTGTATAAATATACAAAAGGATGAAGGCTATTGCTTAGCGCATTGTAAGCCGCCCTGAGTCTCCGGAGAAGGGCGGCATATAAATCAATTTTTTTTTAAAAAAAATTATCAGGGGATGTCTTATTTTAGGGGAAACAGGGTACTGTATTGTCTGTCTGACTGCTTGCCACCACCACCTCTCTCTCTCTCTCCCTACCTATCACTTCATGGAAGAAGTTTGGCATAACTCTTTGCTAAAGAATGGGATGTGGAAGAGACTCTGGGAGACATGAAAATTGGGGCAGGGGACACCAAAGGCCCATGGGTTTCCTACCATGTTCTACTCTTAACACCAAACTAGGAGCTTGAAGACAGATGGGAAATTCTCACGACTTCTCAAGGAGGAAGAATCCTATGAACGGATACTCAATTCTTTTAAAGAGGCCAAACAGGTTCTTAATCCGGAAGCCAAGCCTTTAATGCCTCTCTGGCTAAATTCAACCTAATCTAAGGGCACCCGGTTGTAGTATAAGCAACACACTTCTTCGCAGAAGTGTGTTGACACATGAATGGTCAAGAAACTTGGCGAAATTGAAAATCAGAGGAGAAACATCACCATAGGAGTACTCATCTCAAAGGGTCTAAGCCCCAGAGCTCACTGTAACAGCATTGCCAAAAAGGCATTAAGAGTTGTTAACCTAATTTTGCGAAGCTTCTTCTCCGGTAACATCGAACTGCAAACTAGGGCATACAAAATCTTTGCCAGACCAGTTCTCGAATACAGCTTGTCTGCCTGGAATCCATACTGTATTTCGGACATTAATACAAATGGTCCAGAAGTATTTCACGAGAAGAGTCCTCCACTCCTCTGCTCACAATAGAATATCTTAGGCCCCCAGGCTTGAAATTTTGGGCTTGGATAACCTGGAACTAAGCGGTCTACAGTCTGATCTAAGTATAGTACACAAAATTGTCTGCCACAATGTCCTACCTATCAACGACTACTTCAGCTTCAACCGCAATAATCCACGGACAAGCAATAGATACAAACTCAAGGTAAACTGCTCTAAACTCAATTGCAGGAAATACAACTTCAGCAACAGAGCAGTCAATGCCTTGAATGCTGTACCCAACTCCTCCATTGTTACATCCTCAAATCCCCATAGCTTCAACCTTAAACTGTCCACCGTGGACCTCACCCCATTCCTAAGAGGTCCGTAAAAGGGACATGCATAAGCACACCAGCGTGCCTAGCGTCCAGCGGTGAATTCTACTTACCTTCGCTACCAGTTTGAGAACGGGAGCGCACGCCTCCTCTGCGTATGTGCAGAATCTTCTGCGCATACACAGATGGTAAAATATGGGACGTAATGACGTCCCGGCAGGTGGGCAGAGCCTCTCGCCGCCAGCGCTACCAGTTCGGTGAGCCGGATAGAACCGGGGGGGATTTCACCGATGCTACCATCCCTGTCCCACTGTCCCATTTATTTGTACTCATTCCCTGTGCTCATGCCCATGTTTATACTTACACCTGTTATCTCGTACATGTTTGACAAACTAAACAAAATAAAATAAAATAAAAACAATGGCCCAAAAACCCCAGATTGTCGCACTAGTCAACCAGAACAGGGGTGAAATGCTCCCGGTTCGGACCGGATCGCCCAGTCCGGTAGCGATGGCGGCGGGTGGTTCAGAGAATCGGTAGCAAAAATCCCTGCGCCCCCCTCCCATGCCCAGCTGAGCCACGAGATTATCAGAGGCTGTTTTTTTTTACTTTTAAAAGCATTTTTTCTACAACCTCTTCGGCAGAAAAAATGCTTTTAAAAGTTAAAAGAAAGCCTCTGATGATCGCGCAGCTCAACTGGGATCGTCAGAGACTTTTAAAAGCATTTTTTTCTGCAATCTCTTCCGCCGAAGAGGTTGTAGAAGAAAAAAATGCCTTTAAAAGCCTCTGGCGATCCCAGCTGAGTTGCCTGATCGTCAGAGGCTTTTAAAAGCATTTTTACCTCTTTGGCCGAAGAGATTGTAGAAAAAAAATGCCTTTAAAAGCCTCTGGCGATCCCAGCTGAGTTGCCTGATCATCAGAGGCTTTTAAAAGCATTTTTTTCTGCAACCTCTTTGGCCGAAGAGATTGTAGAAAAAAAAATGCCTTTAAAAGTCTCTGGCGATCCCAGCTGAGTTGCCTGATCGTCAGAGGCTTTTAAAAGCATTTTTTTATGCAACCTCTTCGGCCGAAGAGGTTGTAGGGAAAAAAATGCCTTTAAAAGCCTCTGGCAATCCCAGCTGAGTTGCCTGATCGTCAGAGGCTTTTAAAAGCATTTTTTTCTGCAACCTCTTCGGCCAAAGAGGTTGTAGAAGAAAAAAATGCCTTTAAAAGCCTCTGGTGAATCCCAGCTGAGTTGCCTGATCGTCAGAGGCTTTTAAAAGCATTTTTTTCTGCAACCTCTTAAGGTTGTAGAAAAAAATGCTTTTAAAAATAAAATTAAAAAGTTGGTCACGCCCACCCAGTCACATTAACCTCCCCACCAAGCCACGCCCACAGAACCGGTAGTAACACATTTTACATTTCACCACTGAACCAGAACCTGCATTTCTCTCCAAAACTTTTTTCCCCCTCTTCTTTTATTCTTAATACCCTCCGTGGAGGGAAAAAAATCTGCCCTCTGAACAGCACGATTCTGAGATATTCTGGTTGCTTTGAGACCAATTGGGAAGAAATACGAGCCTCTCGCCTTCCCACCCGTCCAAGTTTATTTTCCACTACGGGCTTTACGCTGTAATTATACCCATTAGCAAAATGCACGCTAAGATTAAGCGTGCTCAAAAAAAAAAAAATCCCTCCGAAATATCTGTTAACGGTTCTCTTTAATTGCACGTTAAGAGGTTTTTCTTTTTCTTTTCTTTTCTTTTTTTTTAAACACTGTAACGCAAATGATTCAGAAATGGAAGGTTTGGTTTGGATTTGCCTTGTTTGCAGAGAAAATCCCAAGCGGAGTGAAAAATGTTTGCCGAAGAAAATGTCACCCTTCTCTTTTAGGAAAGGGAGGGAGACTCCATTAAGAACAACATCAAAGTTAAGTGCTCTACTAAAAAAAGAGAAGGGAAATATGAGGATTTGGAGTGGAGTGGATTTGGAGAGTGAAACATCTGGAGAACATTGGGAATTCTGATACAATACAAGTTGCATCAAAATTTCCCCCACCAGATTTCTACGCTTAACAACTGTTGTTTAGTTTAGTTTATAGCTCATTGTATTTTTTTGGCTCGTCCGCCTTTCCTTTTCTCTATTTTGTTTTAACGGTAACAAACCCAAAGTCTGTGATGTAAGCAGTAATTATCAGCTCTGGGAACTGGTACCAGATTCCTGCCTCCAACCCCCCGAGACCTTTTTCAACTTGATAAAACTTGATATTGGTAGCGCTCACTTAATGATGGGGAAAAGTTCACAAACAACAAGAAGAAGGAGAACGTTGTATGAGTTTGGGCTATCAAGTGCAGAAGGGGTTGGGTGATTTTTTTTTTTCCAGCCAGGGTGGATAAAATCCATCTGCCATTTTAGACTAATGTTGCATTGACTTGCATTTGCAATGGTGAAAAAAAGGAAGGGTCTACATTTAGGCAAGAAAAACAAAATGCACAGGGACAGTATACGTGGGACCTTGCTCAATAGTAGTAACTGGGAGAGGGATCTTGGAGTCCTAGTGGACAACCATTTAAATAGGAGCCAGCCATGTGCAGCAGCTGCCAAAAAAGACAACACAGTTCTAGGCTGCATTAACAGAGGGATAGAATCAAGATGACGGGAAATGTTAATACCACTTTATGATGCCCTGGTAAGGCCACACTTGGAATCCTGCATCCAGTTTTGGTCACCACGATGTAAAAATGATGTGGAAACTCTAGAAGGAGTGCAGAGAAGAGCAACCAAGAAGATTAGGGGACTGGAGGCTAAAACATACGATGAATGGTTGCAGGAACTGGGTATGTCTAGTTTAATGAAAAGAAGGACTAGGGGAGACATGATACCACTCTTCCAATATCTCAGGGGCTGCCCCAAAGAAGAGGGAGTCAAGCTATTGGCCAGGGGGGATGGGAAACCGGCGAAATGGCACAGCAGCCAAAGACAGATGCACATTTCATGCTTATCTCTCTCAAGGCGATATCCCAGGGTTACCTACAGCAGCCGAAGGGGAGTGACCTCAACAACCCACCGTTGGCAAATGTGATTGATGACACACCTTGGGGGGAGGGGGAAAACAGGGTCATAATTGGAGCATAAATTACATAGGGTCAGAGCTGGCTTCAATTGGGAACCTGCTGACATGAAGCTCCTAATAAATAACTGGATTTCTTTTGAAGCTTGGCTCGAGACTCATGATTTAATTAAGGAAAGAGAAGTGGATGACCTCCAGCAAGGTGGACAGACTCAATAACAGTAGAGATGAGTATACCTTTAGAAGACCTGAAGGATCAAGTTAAGGATAGGTCATCATAGAAAAAAATCTATCTACATGGTCACTCAAAGAGTCCACAACACATCATTGGCACATCATCAACCACCCCAAAGAGACAGCACAATCACGAACTGCAACGTTCTCAAGAACTTCCAATATCCACATCCCCAACACCCTTCTCCTGTTTAATTTGGAACAAGATCTGCATAATAGACAAGGAAAAACTTTACCGGCCTACCGATCTGGCCCTTCTTCCCAGGAACTCCGGGGATTCCCTAAAAAACAAAGAGAGGGAAAAACATGAAAAACTGGAGAACGGTTGGACAGCCAGAAAGGAGAAACCAAAATCTTAAACAGAAAGGGGAAATCAAAACAGGGAACAACTTAGAAACATGGTGGGCCAGAAGGTGTTGTGGCCCACCAGCGGCCAGCAGAGCCAGACAGTGAGGAGGTTGGGGAGGAACGTGGGCCAGTCCTGGAGTCTGGGGAAGGCTCAGACGAGGGCTCTGAGTCGGAGGCAGAGATGGGGCCAGGGCCGTCTGACAGTTCTTTGCTGCCTCCGAAGTCTCCGGAGTCTGACATCAGAGAGGCAGAAGAACAGCGGGAGCCTGTTCCCAGTGTGCACATGTGCAGAGCTGCCAGGAGACAGGAATAATTAAGAAAACAGGGTCGACTTGGGAGTAAGGCTTGGAGATGATTGGCCCCTCCCATAAGACATAAAAGAGAAGCGAACGGGACATGAGCTTTTGCAGGAAGCAATTAGTTCATCTGGTCGGTAAATGCGCTGGAAAAGCTCTGTTTGACTCTGTGCTAAGTTTGGCCTTGCCCTGCGTGTGGCAATTAGTTCTCTGGCAGCGTTCCAAGGGAGATAAGGTGGGTGTTTGTAAAAACTCCCCTGATAGACTGTTTGAGAAGCCTTTCGGACTGGGAATGACAATAATTCACAGCCATTTGAATTAAAGAGGTTTGCTGGGACTAATTTTGTGCTGTTTGCTTTCTAAGGAAGCCTAGGTCAGAACAGAAAGTTAGCATGAGAGAACAAAGGAAGATGGAGAAGGGGTTCAATTCAGCCCTTAAACTTTTTCTGTCTTGAGTCTCAGTAAGACACCCCACACACAAACACACACACACACACAAGGTTTGTCCCCAGCCAGTTCCAGGAATTGGAGACAGCTTTTAGCTGGATGAATAATTAAGCTACTGATCTGGACCCAAGGGGGGGATCCAAGCCAACAATGCTCGCTGGAGAACTTCACTTTATAGTTCTGATTCGGTGACACAAAAGCCTTAAATTAGCATCTCCTGAGCATTAGCTCATTCCTCTTGTAATATATACACACAGTCGTGGGCTGTGGGATCTAGGATCTGCCAATAGCCCAGAGCAGAGAAGCTGGCTTAGCAGTGCAGAGCTGGGACCACGGACTCCCCAATGAAGCCTACAGAGATCCAAAGTCCAATCTTACTTGGCCGTGAAGTCCCCTTGATAATGATGAGTCTAGGGCTAGTTATCTCTGTCTCGGGGGAGTGTCTCGGGGTTGGGAAAGGGGTAGGTAGTTTTCAGACACATGGGGGCCTGGGCTGTAGGCCCTGGTCTGAAATCTCTTAAGGGAAGGAGGGAAGTCTAAAAACACACATTTGGTTCTAACTCTCTTTATCAAAGCTCCCAACTGTACAGGAAGAACTCAGTCGGTTTCCTGCTCTGGTTGGCCATCGGTAGACTTTCCCGGCCTCACTTTGACCCCTCTGGCTGCTCATGGTTCAGCCATGACCTCATTGTTTACAGATTAGAAAATAGGGAAAGCCAACGGAAATGAGAGGAAATTGTTTATTCTTCCACCATGGCTTCATAAGAGGGGGAAACCGGAGGGCTGGAGGGGTTGCAATCCTACAGGGATAAGCTCTTCTCAGTCTCAAGTTCAGAAGCTCTCTAGAAGGCTTAGGATCTCTGATTCCATGGATCTTCTGGGGGAGGGAGGGAGGGAGGGAGAGAGGAAGGGAGGGAAGGGAGGAGAGGGAGGGAAGGAAGGAAGGAAGGAAAGAAGGAAAGAAAGAAAGAGAAGGAGAATATGTAAAATATCTTAGGTGTGAATTGGGTGGGAAGGGAAGGGAAGGGAAGGGAAGGGAAGGAAGGGAGGGAGGGAGGGAGGAGAGAGAAGGAGAATGTAAAATATCTTAGATGTGAATTGGGTAGGGAAGGGAAGGGAAGAGAAGGGAAGGGGAGGGAGGGGGGGGGAAGGAAGGAAGGGATGGAGGGATGGAGGGAGGGAGGAAGGGAGGAAGGGAGGAAGGAAGGAAGGAAGGAAGGAAGGAAGGAAGGAAGGAAGGGGAGAAAAAATAGATGACTCTATTCACATTGGGCACTTAGTACCCCACCCACAGCTTTCTTCATCCCCCACCCCCCATTGGAAACCCTCAACGGATCACACTCAAGAGACTGCAAGGAGCTCAGCTCTCCACCCCTGGGAACAGCACCATGGTGTAGAACTAAGACTAAGCGGGACCCAGAATCAGAGGGTCCTTCTCTGCCTTTGAAAAATTCACAAGATGGAACTTAAGGGCCCATCCCTTTTCTATCTCTCCTTCAACAACCTATACCTCCTCCGGGGTTTGTTTTGAGGGAGGATGAGGTTAGAAGAGGGAGCACCATTTTCGCCAACTTGAGCTTTTGAGTGAAAGGCAAGACTTTGAGCTTGAAGGATGTACCAAGAGTTGGGTTGGCCACCTCTACAACAAGAGGAAGGCGAGGAAGGAAAAGGGAGCTTTGTGGTCGAGTCACATTGCTCTCTGCAACAAAGGAGGACCAGGAGTGGGATGCTGGGGATTCGCAAGGGTTCAGGAGAACCTCTAGCTAAGATTCTGTGCAGTTCGGAGAACCCCTAAATCCCACCCTGCCCCTCCCCTCCCAGGAATCCCCTTGCGGCCCGTTTTGGATGCAGGTAAGTGCAGGGCATGCATGGACGCTTGGGGAGAGCGAAAAACAGACCTACTGGAAGTTCGGGAAGACTGGAAATCAGCCTTCCCGTTTCTGGCCTCCAGAGGGCCTCTGGAGCCTGGGGAGGCTGTTTTCACCCTCCCGGAGGCTCAAAAAAAGCCTCCGGAGCCTGGGGAGGGCAAAAACGCTTCTCCCCCCCCCCCACCGTGGTACAGGAGGCCGACTAGGCCATGCCCACCCTGGCCACTCCCACCAAGCAACCAGGCAGAGAACCCCTTGCTGAAATTTTTGAAGCCCAGACCCCTGAGGGGGACGCCCCCAGACCCCCCACAATGATATAAAGTAAGACTGGCCAATACTTACTCTTTCCCCATCGGCCCCTGGCATTCCCAACAGTCCCGGTGGACCAATGTACCCCTGTGGGAAGCAGGGAAAGAAAAAAAAAACAAATAGCATTTTGTCTTCTCGGAAGGTGGGAGGTCAGAGGAGGTGATTGTCCAGCGCTGGGTCGAGGCGACCTTGATGAAAGAAACCTTGGGGCAAGTGTATATGCCCATGGACTGCATGGTGATATTTTCCACGATGTAGTCCAAGGGCACATACCCTCACGCCAGGGACCAGTGTGCTTGGCAGGGAAGAAGGAGGAGGAGGAAGAACCAGCAGATAAACAGGCAGATAATACCACTTAAGACTTATACACCGCTTCGCCGTGCTTTACAGACCTCTCTTGAGTGGCTTACAGAGCCAGCGGTCCTCATTTGACCGACCTCGGAAAGAAGGATGGAAGGCTGAGTCAACCTTGTGCCCCGTCAAGGATCGAACTCCAGGCAGTGGGCAGAGTCAGCCTGCAATGCTGCACTCTAACCACCGCACCACCCACGGTGCTTTTCAAGGTAATTCTCATCTATTCTTCTAGATCAGGGGTGTCTAGATCAGATGGAGGAGACAACCAGACGAAGGTGGGGACAAATGCACCATTAGTTTGGAATCACTACGCCTCCAATTTGACTCGACCGCTAGTAATTCAGATTCCTGCGTGCAGGTAGCATGAAATAAACTTGTTGTACTTTTCTGTTGTAGTTCTAGCTTGGTTCCTGACTTTTTGCACTTGACTCTGTGTGTGTGTGTCTGTGCGTGTGTGCGTGCAAGAAAGAGAGAGAGAGGGAGAGAGAGAGCGTATCTGTTTCTCCAATGCAGTTGTCTCTCTTTTTTTTTTTTGCAAAGTGCTATTTAAACGTTGGCAGGAGAAGCGTCTGAAATCCATGCAACCGATTTAGCTAGTGATAATCACAACCGCTTAGCCTCTTTGTGTTTTCATCACTTCCGGGTTTCCGTATCAACTCTCGCTGGACATTCCTAGCTGCATTCTGGTCAGTACTGGATTGATAAATTTTCTGGTTTGATTTGATCCATCAGAATCAGAAACTGGGTTTGCACTTCGCCCTAAGGACAAAACAATCTAATCTAGGTTAGAAAGTGGTATGAATGCAGCCCCTAAGTCTTTAACAAACCTGGTTATCCATGTTGCACAAAAAGATCCTTACGGCTTTATATATATAAATCCGGAAGGGTCTTTTTGTGCAATATATACTGTATATGGTGCCTCGATAGAAAAACACTTAATCTCTCCCCTGGCTCAAGCTGATGAAGGGAGGAGAACTTGTGGCTCAGAAGGTTAATTCAACTGCCTAACATGCAGGCAGCCCAAGTTCGAATCCAAGTAAGGGTATGGCTAGCTGATGAGAGCTAAATAGCTTGAAATAGATCTATACCAATCTCCCTTTATTTCTTGATCAGCGAAATATAAATTTGGTATAAAATGGTTTGTCGTGAATGCGACTGCTTGAGGGCTCCTGGATTGGAAATTTTCTTACTTCTTCGTAGGGTTTATGTGTGTTTTTCTTCTAGCCAGGTTTTCCCTACGTACAAAAAACCTTGGTTACGTAGGGAAAACCTGGCTAGAAGAAAAACACACACACACACACACACACACACACACACACACACACATATATATATATATATATATATATATTTGTTTTTCTTTCTTTTTCGTAGGTTTTATGTGTCTTTCTCTTTAGCCAGGTTCTACCTACGTAAACCAAGATATTATGCAGTCCTAGTTCAGTGAAATCACAATTCACTAGTTTCTGGGCTTTTTTTTTTTCTTTCTGGCAGCCAGCAGGCCCTTTGCTGCCCATTGGGAGACTAAGATAGATCAATGGGCAGCAAAGAGTCTGCTGGCTGCCAGAAGAAAAAAAAAGCTCAGAAACTAGTGAATTGTGATTTCACTGAACTAGGACTACATAATATCTTGGTTTACGTAGGTAGAACCTGGCTAAAGAGAAAGACACATAAAACCTACGAAATATATATAAAATATCAAATTTATATTTCAAGCATTTTTTAAAAAAACCAAGCATGCCAAACTCACTTTCCACCAAGACAGAATTACAGGTATCGTTCGACTTAACAACAGTTAATTTAGGGACCGTTACAACGGCACCGAAAAAAGTGACTTAGGGCCATTTTTCACACTTAATGGTCATTGCAGCATCCCCGCAGTCGCGTGATCGAAATTCAGAGGCTTGCCAACTGATTCATATTTATGACGGTCGCAGTGCCCCTGATCCGCGTTGGTGACCTTCAAAGTCAGTGAGGAAGCCAGAATTGCTTCACAACCCTGTGTGAGTAACGTTAACAATGGCAATGTTTCCCTTAAGAACACTGGCGAGAAAAGTCACTTAAGAAATGTCTCACTTAGCAACAAAAAAAATTGGGGGCGTGGCTCAGTTGGGGTCGTAAGTCGAGGACTACCTGTAACGACATGGTACCTCTGAGAACCTGGCGACTTTTGTAAAGTAACAACCGTTTCTTCTATTCCTTATGGCAGGGGTCTGCAACCTTAAACACTCAAAGAGCCATTTGGACCTGTTCCCCACAGAAAAGAAAACACCGGGAGCCACAAAACCCTTCCCGTGCCTGACTATTTCTTGAGCGGCCACAAAACTAGCATATGTAGTTGAATTAAACGTTCTGTTTTCTTCTGAAACTTTTCTTTCCTTGGATTTATCCATGGTTGGCCTACCGGAGTTTGGAAAGCTCAATAAATCGCGTGCCGGCATGTGTCTCACATTGGCGGTTGTGACGCATATTTTGAGAGACAGGGAGCCGCAGCAGAGGGGTGAAAGAGCCACATGCGGCTCCAGAGCCGCAGGTTGCTGACCCCTGCCCTATGGAATGGAAGCGCGACCTTTTGCAGTTACGAGTTTTCCTGAAGGGCGATCAATCGTTACCGCTTGAGCTCACTCCTGCAAGCTGACTCACTTGTACCCCCAGTTCCACCCCGTCCACTTTTCCTCTTTTCCACACCATTATATGAAAACGCTGCCAGGTTTAAAGTTTGTGTGTGTGTGTGTGTGTTTATTGCTCACAAGTTTCCTGGCACGAAAAAAGCAGCTGGTAGCGTTTTACTGCTCAGAGGAATAATAACACATGACAAGAGAGAGAGGGAGGAGGCGGATTTGCTGGCCTGGAGCTCCGCTGTGATTGATGACTGAAGATGAGACAAGGAAGAGGAACAAGACAAGGTAATAATCCTGCCATTTGACTTCTTTGGGCAAAAAAGCAGGGAGGAAATAGAGAGAGGAGGAGGAGAGGGAAGAGGAGGAGGAAGAGGAGGAGGAGGAGGAGGAGGAGGAGGAGGAGGAAGGAAGAAGAAGGGGAAGAGGAAGAGGAAGAGGAAGAAGAAGAGGAGGAGGATGAAAAAGAAGAAGGAAGAAGAAGGGGAAGGGGAACAGGAACAGGAAGAAGAAGAGAAGGAGGAGGAGATCTCAAGGGGGGAAAGGAAATTTCAGCACCCAGACTAGAGTAGAAAACCTGAGCAATATCTCCAAGCATTTCTTTTTTTTTCATCTCCAAAATTGAGGTTTTTTTTCAAATGAAGCAAGCATCAGAGTATAGATGCTATGACTTGGAGTATGGAGTTAGTCAGAGCATGGAGTAACATTGATGCTTCTGGCTTGGAGTATGGAGTTAGTCAGAGCATGGAGTAATATTGATGCTTCTGGCTTGGAGTATGGAGTTAGTCAGAGCATGGAGTAACATTGATGCTTCTGGCTTGGAGTATGGAGTTAGTCAGAGCATGGAGTAACATTGATGCTTCTGGCTTGGAGTATGGAGTTAGTCAGAGCATGGAGTAACATTGATGCTTCTGGCTTGGAGTATGGAGTTAGTCAGAGCATGGAGTAACATTGATGCTTCTGGCTTGGAACATGGAGTTAGTCAGAGCATGGAGTAACATTGATGCTTCTGGCTTGGAGTATGGAGTTAGTCAGAGCATGGAGTAACATTGATGCTTCTGGCTTGGAGTATGGAGTTAGTCAGAGCATGGAGTAACATTGATGCTTCTGGCTTGGAGTATGGAGTTAGTCAGAGCATGGAGTAACATTGATGCTTCTGGCTTGGAACATGGAGTTAGTCAGAGCATGGAGTAACATTCATGCTACTGGCTTGGAGTATGGAGTTAGTCAGAGCATGGAGTAACATTGATGCTTCTGGCTTGGAATATGGAGTTAGTCAGAGCATGGAGTAACATTGATGCTACTGGCTTGGAGTATGGAGTTAGAGCATGGAGTAAAAGTGCCAGTACTCCAGAGTCTGGAGTAACAATGATGCTAGTGGGTAGAGGGAACACTGAACTTTGAAGAGCTAAAAAAAAACAACAGAAAAAGCCACCGAAATCAGGTGTGAGTGTTACACGTGCCCCTTCACTCTACAAATTGTGTTCCTCTCTATTTCCAGGTGGCTGGGCACTTGCTCCTTGGCTTAATTTCAAAATGCACCAGTTTGGGGGAGAAATGCAAGGACAGAAGTCCGGTGTCCTCACAAACGAATATCCCAGGATCCAATTTGAGTCAGTCCCCGGGACCAAATGTTTACTTTTCCAAGCTTTTGGGCTCGTGCTGGAACCCATCCCCAAGGAATATCTCCCTTTCTCTCTCTCTCTCTCCAGAATATATTCTGGAGATATTCAGATATTCTAAAAGAGAGAGAGAGAAATTCCCAGGGATCCTGCACGAATCCCAACATTTGGAAGAATAAATCTTTGGTCCTGGGGACCGACTCAAGATTGGTTCTTCCAGTGTTCTCAGTTTATCCTCAACTCTGAAACCCCGAGTTGGGTTGGTACAAGAATCAAACTGAGGTCTGGAGAAAGGGGTGAACTGACTAATCGTCAGAGACAGTGGTGGTATTCAGCCAGTTTTATCAGGTTCAGACTAACTGGTAGCGGCGGCTGCGGGAGGCTCCGCCTACGCGCCCGGACGTCATCACATTCCGTTTTTGAAGCTCTGCACATGCGCGAAGGTGGCGCATGTGAGCGAAGCCACCAAGCGCGTATGCGAGCACATTTGCAAACCGGTAGTGAAGTTAAATAAATACCACCCCTGGACAGAGAAGAACCCGAGTCCTCGTCTTCTGACTCTTTTTTCTCAGTTCCGATCTCTTCCACCGCATGTCCATTAAGAGAGTGGAAGAGCGGAGAAAAGCAGCCGTTTCGAATAGCTCCGACCTCAACCTGCAAACGTCAGAACCCAACCCGGCGGTGGAAAGACCTTCTCGCTGACTTACCTGGCTCCCTTTTGGGCCAGGCTCCCCTATCGGTCCAGGTAATCCCTAAAACACAAGAGGGGAGAGAGAAACAAACGAAAGGCAAAATTAATTTGGAGAGGTTCCCGCTCGGAGCATTTTCCAGGAGAGCAGCAAAAGGCCAGAGAGTGGAAACACGCGGCTGGGAATTGGGAAAGTGTTAAGGAAAAACCAGAAAGGAATTTCAAAAGTCAGGAGAAATAGTAGTAGTAGTAGTAGTAGTAATAATAATAATAATAACAACAACAACAACAACAACAACAACAACACAACAACAACAACAACAACAACAACAACAACAATAATAATAATAATAATAATAATAATAGTAGACATCTACCCAACTAATGGTTGGAAGGAGATGACTCTGCAAATATATATACAGGATATATATATCCTGTTTCCCCGAAAACAAGACCCAACTGGAAAATAAGTCCTAGCATGATTTTTCAGGATGCTCATAATATAAGCCCTACCCCCCAAAATAAGCCACAGTTAAAATAGTCAGCCAGATGGATGCATTTAGTACCGTATTTACCCCAAAATAAGACCTAACCAGAAAATAAGCCCTAATGCATCTTTTGGAGCAAAATTAATATAAGTCCTGGTCTTATTTTCAGGGAAAACATGGTACATATCTGTGTTTTTTTAGCGGAATTTGTTTCCAACGGTAATACAAAACAGGTACCCTGTGCCCAGAGAAGACATATTCAAGTCAAAATGGACAGCCCCATTACCAGGATCAAATCGGTAGAATAGAATAACAAGATTTGGAAGAGGCCTTGGAGGTCTTCTAGTCCAATCCTCTGCTTAGGTGTAGTATACCCTACACCCAGTAGCAGGCTGCAACTAGTTTAACAACTGATTCGGTGATCGCACGCTTCGCGCAGCGTTCAAAATACAGCAGTTTGAAGCTCAGCTTCTTACCTTCTAAGGCAGCCCCGGTAAGTAGAACAGCGGAGGCACAGAAATCAGCTGGGCTGGGCGAATCAGCTGAGCCAGAAAGAAGCAAATATAGGACAGGATAGGGCAGGTGCAGGTGGGCAGGGCCAGTTGATCATCGGAACTACCAATTCACCCGAACCGGTCTAAACCAGCAGCAGCTCACCACTGCCTACATCACTTCAGATAAATTATTATCCAATCTCTTCTTAAAAGCTTCCAGTGTTGGAACATTTACAACTTCTGGAGGCAAGTTGTCCCACTGATTAATTGTTCTAACTGTCAGGAAATTTCCCCTCAGTTCTAAGTTGCTTCTCTCCTTAGGTTAGCGATCATGTGCTCTCTTGCTTCTACATACAGATGCACGTCATCCAACCGTTGGCCAACATGAGACAGTTCTGTCAATGGCCTTTTACTGGGAGCTGAACGTTGGATGAGATGTTCCCCTGTTTGGCAGACGTTGGAAGCCCAAACATCTGGATCTAGAATAGGAAGGCAGGAGCTAAGCCTTGCTGTCTCCGTAGGGTAAGGCTAGGGGGGTACGAAGCTGCCATGCCAACTCATATTATCCCACTGCGTCCGCCCACACAGCTTCCAGTTGGCGCTGTCCCCAACTTGGAAGCCTTGTGAAGATTGAGGTCCAACCTGCTCTCCAATCCCTAGCTGAGTGGATGTCAGAAGCGTCTGGCTGGCGCTTCTGGGAGAGACAGTGATGGATCTAGAAAGGTTCTTTATTTCTTTTCCCTTTATTTCCCCCCGTGTGTTTTTCATAAATAGATTGCTCACCGCGTTTTATTGTCCTTCGGTTCTGACTTTTATGGAAGAGTCTAACAGTTTATGGGGGAGGGGCGGAAAAGAACTGAGAAAGAAAGAAGGACACCGTTCGTTGGGCCAACCTCATCTCGCCAAGTTGCGATTTCCTCCCCCCCCCAAAAAAAAGAATAGGATTTGTTTCAGTGACATTCAAAAAATGTTACTACCAGTTTTGTGGGTATGGCATGGCTTGGTGGGCGTGGCAGGTTACTGCAAAATCTCCATTTCCTCCCGATCAGCTGGGACTCGGGAGGCAGAGAATAGATGGGGGCTGGGCCAGTCAGAGGTGGTATTTACCGGTTCTCTGAACTACTCAAAATTTCCGCTACCGGTTCTCCAGAACCTGCTGAATAACCACCTCCAGTCTGTCTGCGACAATGTCACAATGGGACAAATGCAGGGATGGGCTCCTGGGGGTTCGGCAGGGTTCGGGAGATCCTCCAGCCAAGGATCGCCTGGGTTCGGCGAATCCCCAAATGCCACCTGTGGCTGGCCATGCCCACCCAGCCCCGTCCCTCCCAGGAGTCTACACACGACCTGTTCATCATTCCAGGTAAGTGCAGAGGCTGCGCAGAGAGTCTGGGAAGGTTAAAAAACAGGTCTACCGGAGGTCCTGGAAGTCCAGAAACGGACCCCGAGGGAAGCTGTTTTTGCCCTCCCGGAAGCTTCAGCAAAGCCTCCGGAGCCTGGGGAGGGTGAAAAATGGGCCTCCCGGAAGTTCCTGAGGTCCAGAAACAGGTCTGTTTCTGGCATCCCGAGGGTCTCCGGAACCCGGGGGAAGCAGTTTTCACCCTCCTGGGGGCTCGAGGAAAGCCTCCTGAGCCTGGGGAGGGTGAAAAATCCCCCCCCCT
The DNA here is from genome assembly GCF_029531705.1 of Pantherophis guttatus. The sequence continues at coordinate 148,594 of NW_026844104.1, forward strand.
CACCGTGGTGCAGGCGGCCGACTAGGCCACGCCCACCATGGCCGCGCCCACCCAGCAACGGGGCAGTGAACCCGTTGCTGAAGGATCTGAAGCCCACCCCTGGATCTATGAGCAGGTTGGAGTATTTTCAAGATTTAAATCTTGGTTCTTTTCTTTTTAATCTTAAAGCAGGATGTCAACCTCCTCTTTTTCCAGGCGGAAAATTCAGTTTCGTGTTTTTGGCCCCTGTGGAATTATCTGTCCCTTTTCGGTTTGGGGGGGGGGGAATTTTTTTTTTTTATTTTTTTTTTGCAGGAGGTTTCTGTGGCTCCCAAAAATGACGAAATGAGGCTTACTCACAGACAAGACACGCAAATCCAAACGTTTTTTTCCATTCAGCCTGTGAAAAAGGCATTAAACTGAGGCTGTCCTAAATTGAAGGAAGTTGCAGAAATTGTTCTTCTCACATTGATAGGTTTGTGGGGTCCTTTTTTGGGGGGGGCTCTCTGAGCTTGGTTGTTTTCTTGCAGACATTTCGTGACCCAACTAGGGAATATCATCAGTGCTAGAAGGGAGTGGGGTGTGTGGGGATGAGGAGGAGGAGGAATGGAAGGTGGGGTCCTTACTGCTCTTTGAACTTGATTGTTTTCTTGAAGGCATTTCATGACCCAACTAGGGAACATCATCATTGCCAAGATGCTACTAGCACTAGATCTCCAACACTGATAATGTTAGCTACCGTGTTTCCCCAAAAATAAGACCCTGTCTTATATTTCTTTTGCCACCAAAAAGGCACCAGGTCTTATTTTCAGGAGGGATTTGTCATCCACTGAGTCACCTCTACCCTGGCCTCCTTTTCACTGTCAGAGGCCTTCAGGAACTTCTTCTGCGACCGACAAGGCTTTCCTGAAAGTCTCTGCAGCCGATAACAGCGCTCCGGATCGATCCGGAGTGCTGTTAACGGCTGCAGAGCCCTTCAGGAAAGCCTTGCCAGCCTTGCTGGCTGCAGAAGAACTGGGCCAGCAATGCAGGTGTCGGGGTGTACGAGGCCTGGCTACAACTGTCCGAAGGTAAGTAGTAGGGCAGCTCCACTCCCACCCCCATCCCCATCCTAGCTTAATTTTTACCCGTGCACCCTGGAATGGGTGGAGTCAGCTTATTTTGGGGGTTAGGGCTTATATTGGATGCATGTGTAAAAAAAATCAAGCTAGGGTTTACTTTCAGAGTAGGTCGTATTTTCAAGGAAACGCGTAGCTGAGTCCTGAAATGTTTGCAAATCCACAACCAAACTTAGAGACCACCATGGAGTTGCAAATATTCTCTTCTATTGATTGACAAGTTTGCCCCCCATGCATTAACCCAAAGGACCCTCTGGAGTCCCCAAGAACATTCAAAACCTTTGTAAAAAAAAAAGAAAGAAAGCAAGAACCAGACAATATCTCCCGTATTCAGGGGTTTGTTGCGAGACAAGGAACTCACCTGATCGAATCAACTGGCGTATCAAATATGGTGTTCCAGAAGAGCAGCATCTCAGGAAGAAGCTGAAGGTTGCAAGGCCTTCTCCCTGACATGCTAGCTTTCCCCATGAAGAGAAGAACGGAGGAGACAACGGCTCCATCTGCACACCCCTCCTGATAGGATCCGAAATCACCTACCAGGATTTCCGCCCCACCCCCACCCCCCACCCACCATCCTGTGCTGCGTTCAGCACAATAAAAGATTTACTGCACCTGCCTGCCAGGATAACCTTTGGCTCCTGGGTTTCCATGAACACCTCGATTGCCCTGTCCAAAAGGAAAACGCAAAAGAAGAGTTAGCGGAGGGGGGGGGAAAGGAAAATAGGAAGAATTAAGTTCAATTCGTACATCTAATTGTCTTGACAAAACAGCTGCCCTGCGGAAGTAGAAGAAGACCTGAAAAGCCTTGGTAGTACAGGGGTTTAAGGCACCCTGTTATTAAGCTTATTAAGACCAGCTGCCTGCAATTACTGCAGGGTTCGAATCTCTCCAAGGCTCAAGGTTGACTCAGCCTTCCATCCTTTCTAAGGTAGGTGAAATGAGGACCCAGTTTGTGGGGGCAATAAGCTGACTTTGTATAAATATACAAAAGGATGAAGGCTATTGCTGAGCACATTGTAAGCCGCCCTGAGTCTTCGGAGAAGGGTGGCATATAAATCAAATTAAAAAAAAAAAAAAAGTTTCGATGGAGAACGTGTGATTTTTATTTATTTATTTATTTTAAATTCTATCCATCCAGAACTTCTGGCCAACTGCGAGACGAGCATCCCACCCTAAATGCATGAAAAATCTCAAAATGAGGAGAAATACTCACGGGCTCCCCGGGGTGGCCTGTTGGACCGAAATAGCCTTTATGTCCCTGTTAGAAAGAATAAACATGGAACATATAAGTCTGTAGAGATTCTCCATCATCCAGGTCACGGATGTCCCAAAGGTGGGGGTTTTTTTTTTCAGGAGACAACTGGAGTTTCTTGGGGTTTTTTTTCTTTTGAAGACGTTTCGCTTCTCATCCAAGAAGCTTCTTCAACTCTGACAGGATAGTGGGGAATGGAAGGATTGATACTCCTTGCAGACAGCTGGTCATTTGCATCCTTTTAGAGGGTCGTTGAAGCACTTGGAGGCAAGGGTGGGATTTAGAAATTTTAGCAACTGGTTCTCTGCCCGATTGCAGGGTGGGCTTGGCCACGGTGGGTATGGCCTGCTCAGCCTCCTGCACCATGGGACGCGGGGGCGGTTTCACCCTCTCTAGGCTCCCAAGGCTTTCCTCAAGCCTCTGGGAGGGTGAAAATGGCCTCCCTCGGGCTCTGCAGGTCCTCCAGAGGCTGGAAATGGCCCCATTTTCAGACTTCCGGTACTTCCGGTAGGCCTGTTTTTCACCCTCCTCAGGCTCTGGAGGCTTTCCTTGAGCCTCTGGGAGGGCAAAAACAGCCTCCCCTGGGCTCTGGAGACCCAGGATTCTGGAACTTCTGGTAGGCCCGTTTTTCACGCTCCCAGAGCCTCTATGCGGCCCCTGCACTTAACTGGCATCCAAAACGGGCTGCGTGGATACTCCTGGGAGGGAAGGGGCAGGGTGGATGGGGTCAGCCAGTCCTTGAAAAAACCAGTTTGGTGAACCAAATTAAAATTAAGATCCGGTTCTCCTGAACCGGTCCGAACCGGCTGAATCCCAGCTCTGACTGGATGATGGTGGGGAATGGAAGGATTTATTCTCTTGCAGACAGCTGGTCATTTGCGTCCTTTTTAGAGAGTCGTTGAGGCCATTTGGAGGTTTATCTGTGTTCTCAGGGTCACCTGAGTGGTGCTCCTAGTTCCTGTAGTTGCCTTCCTTAAAAAAAATCACATTTGGGGCAATCAGGACTGAGAATCTCTACAGACTTTTAGCTATACAATTTAGGATGAGCACCCTTCGAATGTTGTAGGAATGGATTTCCAGAAGAAAAATTGCAGATTACAAGAGCCATTAACACCACTCAGGTGACCCTGAGGACACAGATAAACCTCCAAGAGGCCTCAACGACTCTCTAAAAGGATGCAAATGTCCAGCTGTCTGCAAGGAGTATAAATCCTTCCATTCCCCACCACCATCCAGTCAGAGCTGAAGAAGCTTCTTGGACGAGAAGCGAAACGTCTTCAAGGAGAAACAAAAGACACAGATAAACCTCCAAGTGGCCTCAACGACCCTCTAAAAGGATGCAAATGACCAGCTGTCTGCAAGGAGTATAAATCCTTCCATTCCCCACCATCCCGTCAGAGCTGAAGAAGCTTCTGGGATGAGAAGCGAAACGTCTTCAAAAGAAAAAACCAGAAGGTCCAATTGCTCTTGAAAAACCACCTTTGGGACATAGACATATAACTATTTAGTAGTTTAGGGAAAAATGGTCTTCGAAACGCAAGAAAGTAAGGTGCCCACGTATGATCCAACTTGATGAAACCACCAAACACCAGCATCGTGGCTTGCTTGGATCAACCTTCCTCGTCTTGAGTGAGGAGGTGGGAAGGAGAAGTCCCAGACCATTCTTGGGTGAGGTGGAGATACCACACGCCAAACTATGTGGCTGTTTTTGCCAGTGTCTGCTACTAAAAAAATAAAATAAAATAAAATTGCCACCCAATACGCTGGTGATTCCTTCCACGGCTTCCTGCAGATGGCTTTGTCCTCTCAAGCAGCACGAGAAATGTATGAATCAGAAGGGAAGCCTCCTGATGCGCCAAATTCCTTCTTTACGCATGGAAGCTGGGCCAGCTGTCGGTCATAATAGATCATCCTGCAGTTGGATGGGGCCACTTGTCTAATTCAGCATGTGGCTTCCTACATTGCTTAGGATAGAAACACAGCACAGCTGCTGGAAGGTCTGTAGAGTTTGCTAAGCTCGCCCCCACGTTTCCAGAGCCCAGCTCCATCTTAAACAGAAAGGTTTGGGATTCAGTATATGGACATAAGATTCAGCAGCCTTCCAGTATTTGAGAGGCTGCCACAAAGAATAACAGAATAACAGACGAGTTGGAAGGGGCCTTGGAGGTCATCTAGACCAACCCCCTGCCGAAGCAGGAGATCTGACATCATTACTGACCGATGGCAGTCCAGTCTCTTCTTGAAAGCTTCCAGGGATGAAGCTCCCACAACTTCTGAAGGCAACTTCTGTTCCATGGGTTGATTGTTCTCATTGTCTTATTTCTAGGTTGAATCTCTCCTTGATCAGTTTCCATCCATTATTCCTTTTCTGGCCTTTGGGTACTTTGGAAAATAGCTCGACCCCCTTCCTCCTCTCTGTGGCAGCCCCTTAAATATTGGAAGACTGCTATCATGTCTCCCCTGGTCGTTCTCTTCACTAGACCAGCCATGCCCAGTTCCTACAACCGTTCATCATAAGTTTTAGCCTCCAGTCTCCTCATCATCTTGGTTGCTCTTTTCTGGAGTCTCAACATTTTTTTTATAGTGTGGTGACCAAAACTGGATGCAGTATTCTATGTGTGGTCTTACTAAGGCTTTATAGAGTGGTATTAGAACCTCACTTGATCTTGATTGTATCTCTCTGTTAATGCAATTTAGGATTGCGTTGGCTTTTTTTGGCTGCAGCCGCACACTGTTGACTCATATTTAATTGGTTGTCCACTAAGACTCCAAGATCCCTCTCACAGTTACTGCTATTAAGCTTTCTTCTAATCTATTTTGGTTTTTCTTGCCTAAGTGTAAGGCAAGAAACAACAGATGGAAACGAATCAAGGAGAGAAGCAACCTGGAATTAAGGAGAAACTTCCTAACGGTAAGGACAATTAACCAGTGGAACAGCTTGCCACCAGAAGTTGTGGGTGCTTCATCACTAGAGGCTTTTAAGAAGAGACTGGACTGCCATCTGTCAGAAATAGTATAGGGCCATGATGGCGAACCTATGGCACACATGCCACAGGTGGCACATATAGCCATATTGGTGGGCACGCAAGCTCAGCTCCGGCGCACACATGCTGATTTTCAGGCCTTCTGGGCCCACCAGAAATAGGCTGTTTCCTGCCTGTTCGTGAGACCGGAAGTTGGCAAACAGGCCGTTTTCGGCCTCCGGAGGGCCTCAGGGCAGTGGAGAAGGCAGTTTCTGCCCTCCCCAGACTCCTAGAAAGGCTCTGGAGGCTGGGGACAGCAAAAAACGGGCCTTCTGGTCCCACCGGAAGTTGGCAGACAGGCCATTTCCGGCCTCCGGAGGGCCTTCAGAGGGGTGAGGAAGGCTGTTTTCGCCCTCCCCAGACTCCTAGAAAGGCTCTGGAGCCTGATGAGAAAGAAAAACAGGCCTACCGTGTCAGGGTGGCAATTAATCCCATTCTGCTTTTGGGTAATTGCACCTTGATTTAGAGAAGTGGATCGAGACCTTTTCCTTGAAGTATACTTTAAGAAAATAAACCCGAAGATATATTTTTCTAAGAAAAACTCATGTATTTGTTATAAAGAAAATAAAACATCTTACTAATCTAATTAGTTACATCTTGGCAAAGCTTTCCCGGACACCTCTCCTGGCCGGAGAACAAAGAAAAGATAGAAGGAAGTGAAAGAATGTGGACATGTGCAGTTAGCTTACTGATAAGAACTTGGCAAGCTACGGTAAGTCTGAAAGTTCAAAAATAAGAGCTCATCTGGTAAATACAAAACACAGTGACATACCGGGCCATTGAGTGCCAGGAGCAGGGGGAGCATGGGGGGGTCGTGCACACATGCACAGCGGTGGGACACATAGAATTATGGATGTGCACATGCGCGACCCCCCCTCCTGTCATGCGATGGCAAAAAGATTAGCCTTCACTGGACTAGAAGCCCTCCAAGATCTCTTCCAGCGCTATTCTGATTGATACCCTAAATTGACCCTAAAGTCAGCGCCACGTTCGATGCCTTGAAATTGCCTGGAATATTTTGCTACCTTCACCAAACCACCCACTTCTTCTCCAATCCATAAACCTGACCCACAAGTTGCTCACAGCGTCCTGAAAATCTTTAGGCAAACGGGATGGTCCTTAAAGCTGCTTGACTGACCCCGTGAGTTGTTGTTGTCGTTATTGTTTTTGATTAACCACCGTTCCAAAGAAAGACGGGAACGTGATGAAAGAGGTGGAGAAATCGGGCTTTTAAGCGATGTTGATAGACATCCCCAAGAGTCTTCAAGAGAGAACTGGAAATGTCAAGAGACAGGAGGGAAAAAAACCGACCATCTGGATTTTTTTTCTTTTTTTTTTTTTTTTTTTTGTACGCTTCTGCAGAATTCCAAGCTGTCAATCACAATGGAGCCTTCTTTTTGGGAGAAGGGGACTAGTAATCTCTCATCTCTGGTGGCAGGCTTAATCCTCAGCTGATGGTCCGTGTGACAGTCCGGAGAGAAAAGAAGAGGCGAAATGATGACCAAAGCAAACAGCTTCGTACATCCACCAGAAAAACCACAAACACAGCTCTGTTTAATGGTGAGCTGAAAACTTTCCAGGGGTTGATCCAGATCCAAAAAAGTACTTTACAGTTATGACAATATAAAAAAGGGTCAGGCGCCTCAAACCTGAGGGGGGGTTGGAAATCCTATTTGTAGATTTCGACGTAGCAGTCGTTGGCCACTTTTCTTTTTTTTTTTTAAATAGACGCTCTTGAGTTCTTCACGTCCAGACCCAAAACTGGACTGATCCTGAGATACAGCCAGCAGGGACAATTCTGCAGACAGACAGATTCTGCAGAGTTGGGAGGGACCTTATAGGTCATCTAGTCCAACCCCCCGTTCAAGCAGGAGACCCTACACTATTTCTGACAGATGGCAGTCCAGTCTCTTCTTGAAAGTCTCAAGTGATGAAGCTCCCACAACTTCTGAAGGCAACGTCTGTTCCACGGGTTGATTGTCCTCACTGTCAGAAAATTCCTCCTTATTTCTAGGTTGAATCTCTCCTTGATCAGTTTCCATCCGTTATTCCTTGTCTGGCCTTCAGGTGCTTTGGAGAATAGCTTGACCCCCTCCTCTCTGTGGCAGCCCCTCAAATATTGGAAGACTGCTATCCTGTCTCCCCTGGTCCTTCTTTTCACTAGACTAGCCATGCTCAGTTCCTGCAACCGTTCATCGTATGTTTTAGCCTCAGGTCCCCGAATCATCTTGGTTGCTCTTCTCTGCACTCTTTCTAGAGTCTCCACATCTTTTTTATAGTGTGGTGACCAAAACTGCGTGCAGTACTCTAGGTAGGGCCTTACTAGGGCTTTATAGAGTGGTATTAGTACCTCACTAATATCACAGACCGGATTCAAAGCCAAATTTAGTCCGTGTGGAAATGGATCGCTCACAATAACCCAGGTGCAACTTCCTTGGAAACAGGAAAGGGGAACCTTCTCCAGATGTGGGAGGAACAGAGGTTGAAGGATGACCGTTGAAGACCCATCAACCACCGCTAGAAAGGGCTGCAAAAGCAACATTTGAAATTGCTGGTGGGTTGTTGTTTTTTTTTGAAGGCATCTCTGCATGGTTCGGTCAGCTCTTTCGGATACCCTTGTCAAGGGTCAAAAAGGCATTGTGGGTAAATCCATGGCTGGAACAAAGGTCTGAAGAAGTCACGGGGAAGAGTCCTGTTCTGTGTGTGGCTGTTTCCATTGTGTCATGAAAACCAAGGAACTGGAGGAAAAATGGACTCGTGTCTCACCAAAAGCAGGAAATACGTGCGGTGCCAACTCATGAGCTGGGGGAATGCCTTGGCAGATGTTCAGTGATGCCAAAACATGACCCAACACTGTTCTTGCCTTGCCACGCAACACTTCTAAGATTGCTTTGTAGGACAGGAGGCCCCTTTCTCACCTTCTCCCAAAGAACATTAAGTTTCCCACACTTTGGACTTCTACACATTCTGGTTTCCAAAAAGGAAAACAGAGAAAGCTTTCTAAACCGAAGGTGTTCGCGGTAGAGCAACGTCGACAGAGAAGTTACAACCTTCCACTCCTAAATTTCCACACGTTCTCTCTCCTTCTCTCTTTGAATTTAGGAATCTGTAGAGTGACCTCTCCCCCTTCCTATGGACCTTTTCAATAAATGTAGCTTTGGTAACAGGGTGGACCACCAGCTCGCCTGTTGATGTCGCTGAACTACAACTCCCAGCATCCGGTAGGGCAGTTGGAAGTTGACATTCAACAACTCCTATGTAGGTACACCAGGATCAATACTCTTGATCGGGGCCTTCTCATGTAAAGTTGGGCCAAAGATCTAGATCATAAGTTCTTGGTAGGCTCTTTCTAACCAGTCAATGTTCCTTCAAGTTTGAAATTGTTCTTGAAGATGTTCCTCCAGAATACATCAATGAAGTCCTACTATTCAAGGCTACTAAAGAATTACTGCTTGCCTCAAATAGTTCTTGGGTTCGGGAGGGGCCAAAATGTCACTTGAGTCCATTCCCAGTCCACCTCAGGAGAACCACCCAATAGGATCCACCCCAGAATAAAAAAGTTCTTACCTTCCTACCAGGTGATCCAGGAAATCCTGTCAAACCAGGTAAGCCCATGTGACCCTGCAACCAGAAGAAGGAAGGTTTTTATTTGACCCGGCCACCAGAAATCTAAGCATGAATGAACGTCATAACATCAAATCTTCACAATCGCAAAGATCATCTCAGGGGACATTGTCATAAGAGAATGAGGGATTGTGATTGAAAGCTAACTTAGCTTCTCCTTCTACCCATGCAATGTTGACAGGTGTGCAACCCAGAACAATCTGGAACTGAACATACTCAAAACCATAGAAATGGTGGTGGACTTTAGGAGAAACCCTCCCATACTACCACCTCTTACAATACTGGACAAAAACAGTATCAACAGTAGAGACCTTCAAATGTCTAGGTTCTAGAATGATTCTTGACGAATGTATCTTTTCTTTTTATTTACACTGAGAGCATATGCACCAAAGACAAATTCCTTGTGTATCCAATCACACTTGGCCAATAAAGAATTCTATTCTATTCTATTCTATTCTATTCTATTCTATTCTATTCTATTCTATTCTATTCTATTCTATTCTATTCTATTCTATTCTATTCTTGACGATTCTTGACGATTCTTGACGATTCTTGACGAATGCATCTTTTCTTTTATGTACACTGAGAGCATATGCACCAAGACAAATTCCTTGTGTATCCAATCACACTTGGCCAATAAAAGAATTCTATTCTATTCTATTCTATTCTATTCTATTCTATTCTATTCTATTATTCTATTCTTGATGATTCTTGACGAATGCATCTTTTCTTTTATGTACACTGAGAGCATATGCACCAAGACAAATTCCTTGTGTGTCCAATCACACTTGGCCAATAAAGAATTCTATTCTATTCTAGTCTACTCTAGTCTAGTCTACTCTAGTCTAGTCTACTCTACTCTAGTCTAGTCTTCTACTCTCTTCTCTTCTCTTTTCCTCTCCTCTCCTATTCTATTCTAGTCTTCTCTTCTAGTCTTCCCCTCCCCTCCCCTCCCCCTCCCCTCCCCTTCCCCTTCTTCCCTTCCCTTCCCTTCCATTCTATTCCTATTCTATTCTATTCTATTCTATTCTATTCTATTCTATTCTATTCTTGATGAATGCATCTTTTCTTTTATGTACACTGAGAGCATATGCACCAAGACAAATTCCTTGTGTGTCCAATCACACTTGGCCAATAAAGAACTCTATTCTATTCTATTCTATTCTATTCTATTCTATTCTAGTCTAGTCTAGTCTAGTCTAGTCTAGTCTTCTAGTCTCTTCTCTTCTCTTCTTCTCTTCTCTTTTCCTCTCCTCTCCTATTCTATTCTAGTCTTCTCTTCTAGTCTTCTCTTCTCCTCCCCTCCCCTTCCCTCCTCTTCCCTTCCCTTCCCTTCCCTTCCCTTCCCTTCCCTTCCCTTCCCTTCCCTTCCCTTCCCTTCCCTTCCCTTCCCTTCCCTTCCATTCCATTCCATTCTATTCTATTCTATTCTATTCTATTCTATTCTATTCTATTCCATCAGGAAGATAGTTTTCTGGGCAATGGCATGCGCTGATTTTTCTTGTACTATTCAAAGTCAGTCTTCTTTTGATATTTTTGTACAACGGAGCCACAGGAAAACCTCTGCCATTCGGAGGATTAAAAACATCATAAACTAATGTCAGATCGCTTCCAGGAGCCCTCCCACCCCAGGCTAATCTCTTGAGACTGTTTAAGCATGGCTCTATAAATGCTAGTTAATCTGATGTTTGTCTACCATTGCCAAGGACCTTCTCTTCTGGCACATTCAGAAGGTCAGAAGAGAAGCAGAATCTTCTTGGACATCCACTGAGGCTCGGAGAACAGTCCACCAGCACATACAGTAAATCAAGTTCACTACCATAAATATTTGTGACGTTTCCTAGTCCATTGAGAAGCGGGGAAAGAGGAATGCAAAAATCCTGACGACACACGGCGCACTCGAAATCCACAATGCGACCCCCACTGAATACGAGAAAACCGGGTGCTACTTTACCTTCTGACCATACCGTGCTTTCCCAGGTGATAATCCAGGGTCTCCTTTCTGGCCCTGAAAACGGAGAACAAAATTTTAGCATCAGAGAACACAAAAAAAGAGCCTTGGTAGTACAGTAGTCTAAGGCACCCTGTTATTAAGCTGGTTATTAAGACCAGCTGCCTGCAATTACTGCAGGTTCGAATCTCGCCAAGGCTCAAGGTTGACTCAGCCTTCCATCCTTTCTAAGGTAGGTAAATTGAGGACCCAGTTTGTGGGGGCAATAAGCTGACTTTGTATAAATATACAAAAGGATGAAGGCTATTGCTTAGCGCGCTGTAAGCCGCCCTGAGTCTCCGGAGAAGGGCGGCATATAAATCAAAATTAAAAAAAAAAAAAACTCAGTCCAGCCTGGATTGAGGGGGTTTTTTGATTATTTTAATGGGTTTTAATATACGTTTAAATTACATATTTATACATTTATGTATTTTATGTATGCATATTTATGCATTTTACGTTTTATTGGGTTTGTTTTTCTTTGTTGTGAGCCGCCCTGAGACCTACGGAGATAGGGCGGCATACAAATTATATTAAATAAATAAATAAATAAAATAAAATATTGCAAGAGTTGGGGACAACCTCCAAGAGAATTTGAACAAGAGGGAGGCGATTTTCTAAAATGTCGACCTCCCGTTAGTAAATCCAAGTTGGGCAAACAAAGTGTAATGGCCGCCGGTGGCTTCTGGGAAGAGTGCATGAATATCTCTTAGCCTTTTTTATCATTACAGGAAAGAATCAACCCATCAGGAGCTGCGACGGCGCGGCGGTTAGAGTGCAGTACGGCAGGCTACTTCTGCTTGACTGCCGGCTGCCTGCAATTTGGCAGTTCGAATCCCACCAGGCTCTAGGTTGACTCAGCCTTCCATCCTTCCGAGGTCGGTAAAATGAGGACCCAGATTGTTGGGGGGCAATAGGCTGACTCTGTAAACTGCTTAGAGAGGGCTGTAAAAGCACTATGAAGCAGTACACAAGTCTAAGTTCTATTGCTATCTGTCTGTCTCTCTATACCTATCTATCTATCTATCTATCTATCTATCATCTATCTATCTATCTATCTATCATCTATCTATCTATCTATCTATCTATCTATCATCTATCTATCTATCATCTGTCATCTATCTATCTATCATCTATCATCATCTATCTATCTATCATCTATCTATCTATCTATCTATCTATCTATCATCTATCTATCTATCTATCTATCTATCATCTATCTATCTATCTATCTATCATCTGTCATCTATCTATCTATCATCTATCATGTATCATCTATCTATCATCTATCATCTATCATCTATCTATCATCTATCTATCTATCATCTATCATCTATCAATCATCTATCATCTATCATCTATCATCTATCATCTATCATCTATCTATCTATCTATCTATCTATCTATCTACCTACCTACCTACCTACCTACTCTATCTATCTATCTATCTATCTATCTATCTATCTATCTACCTACTCTATCTATCTATCTATCTATCTATCTATCTATCTATCCTATCATCTGTCATCTATCTATCTATCATCTATCATCTATCATCTATTATCTATCTATCTATCTATCATCTATCATCTATCTATCATCTATCTATCTATCATCTATCATCTATCATCTATCTATCATATATCATCTATCATCTATCATCTATCATCTATCATCTATCTATCATCTATCATCTATCATCTATCATCTATCAATCATCTATCATCTATCATCTATCTATCTATCTATCTATCTACCTATCTATCTATCTATCTATCTATCTATCTATCTATCTATCTATCATGGTGGCACAGTGGTTAGAGTGCAGTATTGCAGCCTAATTCTGCCCACTGCCCTCAGTTCAATCCTGACCAGCTCAAGGTTGACTCAGCCTTCCATCCTTTCAAGGTGGGTATAATGAGGACCCAGATTGTTGGGGGCAAGAAGCTGACTCTGTAAAACCGCTTAGAGAGGGCTGTAAAAGCACTGTGAAGCGGTCTATGAGTCTAAGGCTATTGCTATCTAGAAGACCAAATTGACTCAGGTTAGCCCAGCTTTTATCCTATGTCAATCATCAGCCTCCATTCCAGTCTTCATTCCCTCAAGAGGAGACAAAGGAGAGGAAGAGAGAAGAGAGAAGCAATCTTTTGGGCTCAGGGATGTTGGCTTGCCTGGTTCCTCCACCAACATTGGACTATAATTGGATTCCGTCCTATGGTTGGCCTTCCAAGACAGCTCTTCACTGAAATATTTGCACCTTAAACATATATATATAGGCGTCAGTCGGTAGCATACGCGAAGTTGCAGTTCAGAAGATTCTGTTGCTCAAGCTTATACGCCAGAGTCTAGTCAGCTGAAGGTCAATGCTAAAATTGGCACCAAATAAGGGTCAATGGAATTCAAGAGGGATCGGATTGTTTATGGCAATGTCATGACTCTAAGCTGATGACTTGTTTAACTCCACCCCTTGCTCTCTGCTTGCTCTCCTCCTGCATTAGACCTCCATAATATAATCAGAGAGCTCCATAATGTAAATGTTGAACACCTAAAACTTCTAAATAGGCTTTTGGAAGTTTTCCAGGTCTTGGGCACAGTGCCAATTATGCCCAGCGGGTAATAATAATCCAGCTCTCTCTCTTCTACGTGGGAAGATTTTTTTCTCTCCCTCTCTTCGTTTAGCTAAAAAGAAAAAGTGAAGCCTATCAAATGAACTTCTGGAGACTTCAAGAACCGATCAAGTTTTCTTGGCCACACAACGGAGAGGGGTTGATCATTCTGCGATGTGGAGAGACAAAGTAAAAACTGTGTAACAAGCCTAAATTGAGTTAAGCATGTTTTAGCAGTTAACTTTTATCATTGTAGTTTACTTTAGACCGTGTGACCCAAAGTGTCGTGTGTTCATCTAATTGTAGGGTCTTTTATAGCTGCGCCAATGTTCTGTTGATGACTCTGGTTTTTGTTTATTTGTTTGTTTGTTTGTTTGTTTTTGGTCTTTGAATCAGACTCATTTCCTGCCAACTACAAGGTCAGGTCCATGCAATTCTCTAGTAACTTTCCTACGAAGAGTTTTGCCCTTCCCTACTTATTCCTAGAGTAGAGAGAAAGACTCACACATTTGGCTATGTTACTCAAGGCTGTACAACTCTACAACTCAGGTCTTCTGCTGCTGCTGGTCCAGGGGTTTCGGCCACCAGGCTAAACTGGTGATCTTCATGATTCCTGGAGGACATATGTATTTGGGGAAGGTTCTCTCTCTGGGCACAATGAGAATATATCTGCTGGGAAAAAAAACTCCGCACCGGCAACAGGAAAGGCATCCGGCCAGTAAACACTCAGCTCCATTCGGTTGCCCAGACTCCACCCCACAAGAGATTATTGGGTCATTAAAAGATAATGTTATGTATTTGGGGAAGGGACATGGTGGCTCAGTGGCTAAGACGCTGAACTTGTCGATCGAAAGGTCGGCAGTTCAGTGGTTCGAATCCTTAGTGCTGCTTAATGGGGTGAACTCCCGTGACTTGTCCCAGCTTCTGCCAACCTAGCAGTTTGAAAGCAGGTAAAAAATGCAAGTAGAAAAATAGGGACCACCTTTGGTGGGAAGGTAACAGTGTTCCATGCGTCTTTGGCATTGAACTGTCGTACGTCGGGGAATACCTGCATTAAAGCTTTCGTACCCTGTTTCCCCCCCCAAAATAAGACATCCCCTGATAATAAGCCCCTGGCATTAAGGCCAAGCATTAAGGCCAAGCAATTATTTCAGGGTTCAAAAAAATATAAGACAGGGTCTTATTTTTGGGGAAACACGGTAGATAGATAGATAGATAGATAGATAGATAGATAGATAGATAGATAGATAGAAGATAGATGAGAGAGAGAGATAGATAACTGATAGATAGATTAGATAGATATATACCCTGTTTCCTCCAAAAATAAGACATCCCCTGATAATAAGCCCAATCAGGCTTTTGAGCACATGGCAATAAGGCCAAGCGCTTATTTCAGGGTTCAAAAAAAATATAAGACAGGGTCTTATTTTGGGGGGAAACACGGTATTTCTTTTGTAGCGCCTTCCGTTTCCTGTATTTTCCCATTTTTATCAGTGCATCCCGTCCTTTAGGCAGTCCCACACGCATGCACACACACACCAATCCAGGCCAAGCGGAGAATCGGCTAGCTGGGGGAAAATTCTTGGCCGAAGACAGCCAGGAACCCTGGGGATTCACCCCAGACGTGACTGTCCGATTTCTGAATGAAACCGGTCAGCCGGTCCAAGCCAAGCGTTCAGCGAAGTCGTGCTGATAATAATTCCACTCTGCAGCTATTATCCAAAGCAGGGACGCCTTCGGCAGCCCCAAATTGCTGGCTGGGAGTTGCCTCCAGGAACAGCAAGCGAAAGTTCAGCGCTGGGGAAGGGAAGGGCGTTTGCGAAACCCAATCTGGATTCGGAACGGATCCCCGGGGACCCTCCAAAACTGGATGGGGTATTCCAAGCGTGCTTTGGCGTTAAGACCTCGCCCCCCCCCTTTGGAATACCGCATCCAGTTTTGGTCGCCACCATGTTAAAAAAAAAAGAAAGAAGTCGAGACTCTAGAACAATGATGGCTAACTTTTCTCTCTTGGTGTGCCAAAAGGCGTGTGCTGGCACCCATAATGCAATGGACGCCCACCCCACCCCTTTGCATGTGTGCACGCTCCTCCTCCTCTTCTTCCTCCTCCTCCTCACAGGAATCCCCATTCCCTTCTAACACTGATGATGTTCCCTAGTTGGGTAATGAAATGTCTGTGAGAAAACAACCAAGCTCAGAGAGCACCAAGGACCTCACAATCCTCCTCCTCCTCCTCCTCCTTTTCCTCCTCACAGGAATCCCCACTCCCTTCTAACACTGATGATGTTATCTAGTTGGGTAATGAAATGTCCTCAAGAAAACAGCCAAACTCAAAGAGCACCCAGGACCTCACAGTCTTCCTCCTCCTCCTCCTCCTCCTCCTCCTCTTCCTCCTTCTCCTCCCAGAAATCCCCACTCCCTTCTAACACTGATGATGTTATCTAGTTGGGTAATGAAATGTCCTCAAGAAAACAGCCAAACTCAGAGAGCACCCAGGACCTCACAGTCTTCCTCCTCCTCCTCCTCCTCCTCCTCCTCCTCCTCCTCCTCCTCCTCCTCCACACAGAAATCCCCACTCCCTTCTAACACTGATGATGTTACCTAGTTGGGTAATGAAATGTCTGTGAGAAAACAACCAAACTCAGAGAGCATCCAGGACCTCACAGTCTTCCTCCTCCTCCTCCTCTTCCTCCTTCTTCCATTCCTCCTCCTCCTCCTCCTCTTCCTCCTCCTCCTCCTCCTCATAGAAATCCCCACTCCCTTCTAACACTGATGATGTTACCTAGTTGGGTAATGAAACATCTGCAAGGAAACAACCAAGTTCAGAGAGCACCAAGGACCTCACAGTCTTCCTCCTCCTCCTCCTCCTCTTCTTCCTCCTTCTCCCATTCCTCCTCCTCCTCCTCACGGGAATCCCCACTCCCTTCTAACACTGATGAGGTTACCTAGTTGGGTCATGAAACGTCTGCGAGAAAACCGCCAAACTCAGAGAGCCCCAAGGATGTTTCAAGATCTAAAACACAGCCAATTCCCCCCCCCAAAAAAACACCTTTTTCCCTACCAGTCTTCTGGGTGCAACTTTCAACGAGTCCAGATGTGACTCATTATCAAAACAGTGACAATTCTAGGAAGCTTCAACCCATTTCGTAGCCAGATGTTCACCCAACGTGGCAGTTCTGAAGGATGCTCAGCCTGCAGGCCCACCACCTAACTATCACACTCTCGTGTTTTCCGTCCTCTCCTACTAAGGATGGGCGCACGGTAACCCAAGTTTAATAAAACCCGGTATGTGCCTGTCCAACCTGCATGGATTTTTCCCAAAAGCTTTCCACTTCAGCAATAAGTTCTCTATTTCAAAACAGATCAAGGGCTAAATTCTTCCTACTTGCTTTCCTCTTCCTTTCCATGCCTCTGCTCTTTAAACTTTAAATCATTTTAATGAGGCTTTTCCAGCCGTGGGCCTCAGGTGACACAGAGTTGGCAAAATGCCCGCTTTCCCCTAGCTCCAAAAGGGGAAAGTTTAAAAAATAAGTTCATTTTTCATGTTAGCTGTCTTGTCCCATTAAGACCGTTACCCAGACCCAGCAGGTTCTCATACCGACCGTCACAAACGCCAGGTGGGATTAGCAAGAGAGCCAGGAGCGAAGTTTAAAGCTTTCGATTTTCGTACAGGATACTTTTTAAAAGAAGGAGAAGGAGAAGGAGAAGGAGAAGGAGAAGGAGAAGGGGAAGGGGAAGGGGAAGAGGAAGAGGAAGAGGAAGAGGAAGAAGAGGAGAAGGAGGAGGAGGAGGTAGAGGAGGAAGAGGAAGAAGGAGAAGGAAGAAGATGGAGAAGGAGAAAGAGAAAGAGAAGGAGAAGAGGAGGAGGAGGTGGAGGAGGTGGAGGAGGAAAAAGAAGAAGAGGAAGAGGAAGAAGAAGAGGAGGAGGAGGAAAAGGAAGAAGAGGAAGAGGAAGAGGGAGAAGGAGGAGGAGGAGGAAGAAGGAGAAGGAGAAGGAGAAGGAAAAGAGGAAGAGGAAGAGGAAGAGGAAGAAGAGGAGGAGGAGGAGGAGGAGGTAGAGGAGGAAAAGGAAGAAGAAGAGGAGGAAGAGGAAGAAGGAGAAGGAAGAAGATGGAGAAGGAGAAAGAGAAAGAGAAGGAGAAGAGGAGGAGGAGGTGGAGGAGGTGGAGGAGGAAAAGGAAGAAGAGGAAGAGGAAGAGGAAGGAGAAGGAGGAGGAGGAGGAAGAAGGAGGAGGAGGAGGAGGAAGAAGGAGAAGGAGAAGGAGAAGGAGAAGGAGAAGGAGGAGGAGAAGAAGAAGGAGAAGAAGAAGAAGAAGAAGAAGAAGAAAAAGAAGAAGAAGAAGAAAACTTGGTTGATACCAAGGACGCTGGCAGCAACCCGGATCAGCCATTAGCACCAGTCAATGGTATTTGTGACACATTTTTAAATGTCCAGTTGACTGCGTTTCATGTTTAATGAATAAAAGAAATAATAATAAGAAGAAGTGGAAAAAGTTATAGAAAATGAGAAGGTGAAGATCTTGTGGGACTTTCGAATACAGACGGATCGTCATCTGGAACACAACACGCCAGACATCACCGTTGTCGAAAACTGAAACGTACAATTTATTGACATCGCGGTACCAGGAGATGACAGAGTCAAAGAAAAAGACCTGGAAAAAATCATGAAATATCGCGACCTGGCCATCCAAACTACACGGCTATGGATGAAACATGTCTCAGTGATACCCATTGTCATCGGAGCACTTGGTATCATGTCCAAGAATTTTACAAAACACATCAAGAAATTGCGGCTTCCTGCAATAACACCAGCGGAACTGCAGAAAAACTGAGCTACTTGGAACATCGTACATTTTAAGAAGGTACTTGGTTGATACCTAGGACGCTGGCAGCAACCCATATCAACCATTAGCACCAGTCAATGGTATTTGTGACGCATTTTTAAATGTTCAGTTGACTGAGTTTCATGTTTAATGAATACAAGAGATAATAATAATAATAATAATAATAATAATAATAATAATAATAATAATAAAAATAATAATAAAAATAATAATAAAAACCACCTTACTCGGAACAGCTTACATCCTCCGACAATACCTTAACAGTTCCTAGGTCCTTGGTTAGGACTCGAGCTGCTGAGCTATTAACCAGCCTCAAAGGCTGTGAATCTCACTAAAGATTAACTACTACTACTACTACTACTACTAATAATAATAATAATAATAATAATAATAATAATAATAATAACCACCCTACTCGAAACAGCTTACATCCTCCGACGATACCTTAACAGTTCCTAGGTCCTTGGTTAGGACTCGAGCTGCTGAGCTATTAACCAGCCTCAAAGGCTGTGAATCTCACTAAAGATTACCAATTATTATTATTATTATTATTATTATTATTATTATTATTATTATTATTATTATTATTATTCAACTGCACGAGAAAGCATAAATCTGCAAATCCTCTCACAAGGACATCAATATAAATTGGAGAGTTTAGAGAGGGCTGGGGGATTATTATTATTTTTTCCTTTTTTGTTTTCTTAACCGTCTCCCCTTTTCAGAGTTTGTAACTGTGCCTTTAAATGCTGCCTGGGTTTTTTTTTTTTTTTTTTTTTTGGACTGCCAACATCTCTCTCTAGTGCCTAATTCTTAATCAGGCAGCCGGCGGGCAGCCAGATGAGTGGAAATATTTCTCTCTTTTTTTTTTCCCCAAAAAATCATCAACCGGACTAAAGACATTACACAATTAGAGGGAGAGGAAGAAGGGAGGGGAGAGGAAGAAAAGGCTGGGAACGGAAAAGGAAGGAAAGCAGTTAGAACAAACATTGCTGGGTCCATGCCCTCTGTCCCAAATTTGCAAAACCTTCTACTTAGTTGGCAAAAGAAGACTGCCCAGCTGTTTGGAAAGAAATCCTAGAATTGGACATTGCCCCTGAGGGTCATCTAGACCGATCCTGTCCAAGGAAAATTCGTTGACTCCTTTGTCCTGCGCCAACCTTTTTAAGAACTTCCAGAGATGTTGAACAAGCTTAAATCCATTAGCTAGACCAGGGGTCTGCAAACTTTAAGCACTCAAAGAGCCATTCGGACCCGTTTCCCACAGAAAAGAAAACACCGGGAGCCACAAAACCTGGGTGGGCGTGGCCAACTCGATATCACTCACTTCCACCAGTCACATGACACACACCCCTAGCCACGCCTACCCAGACGGTCATTAGGGCAGAGTACCAGTTGTTAAAAAACACTGGGAACCACAAAATCCTTTTGACATCTCTCTCTCTCCCACTCCCTCCCTCTCTCCCCCCTCTCTCCCTCTCTCTCTGTCTCTCTCTCTCTCCCCCTCTCTCTGTATCTCTCTACGTCTCTCTACGTCTCTCTCCCCCTCTCTGTATCTCTCTGTCTCTCTGTCTCTCCCCCTCTCTCTGTATCTCTCTACGTCTCTCTACGTCTCTCTCCCCCTCTCTGTATCTCTCTGTCTCTCTCTCTCCCCCTCTCTCTGTATCTCTCTACGTCTCTCTCCCCCTCTCTCTGTATCTCTCTACGTCTCTCTCTCTCTCTCTCCCTCTCTCTGTATCTCTCTACGTCTCTCTCTCTCCCCCTCTCTCTGTATCTCTCTCCGTCTCTCTCTCTCTCTCTCCCCCCCTCTCTCTGTATCTCTCTACGTCTCTCTCTCTCTCCCCCTCTCTCTGTATCTCTCTATGTCTCTCTCTCTCTCTCCCCCTCTCTCTGTATCTCTCTCCATCTCTCTCTCTCTCCCCCTCTCTCTGTATCTCTATGTCTCTGCTCTGGCTGCTTCTCCATTCCCTGCCGTTGCCCTTATCTTCTCAGGCCAGGCGAGAAGTGACTGGGAAGGGAGGGCGAGGGGCAGGGCTAGCCAGTGGTGGGATCGCCGGACAGGGAGCCACAGCAGAGGGCCCAAAGTGCCACATGTGGCTCCAGAGCCCCAGGTTGCTGACCCCAGAGCTAGACGGTTCTTCTCTTCTCTTGACCTCCTCAAAAGTGTCTTACGGAAGCAGAGAAGGAGGCTGTGTGGACAATAATGTCTGTGGAAGTTCTCCAGGTCATGGTTGTCCCAAAGGTGCTCTATTTTTCAAGAGGCAATTTGGACTTTCTGGTTTTTCTTTGAAGACGTTTCGCTTCTCGTCCAAGGAGCTTCTTCAGCTCTGACCGGATGGTGGTGGGGAATGGAAGGATTTATACTCCTTGCAGACAGCTGGTCATTTGCATCCTTTTAGAGAGTCGTTGAGGCCACTTGGAGGTTGATCTGTGTCCTCAGGGTCAGCTGAGTGGTGCAAATGGGTGTGGAGCCTTTTTGGGGAATTGTTGAAAGATCTACAACACAGTCCTTTCCACAGTTCCGAGAAAGCTCCACACTCATTTGCACCACTCAGGGGACACTGAGATAAACCTCCAAGGGGCCTCAACAACCCTCAAAAAGGATGCAAATGACCAGCTCTCTGCAAGGAGGATAAATCCTTCCATTCCCCACCACCATCCACTCAGAGCTGAAGAAGCTCCTTGGATGAGAAGCGAAACGTCTTCAAAGACAAACAAGAAAGTCCAGTTGCTTCACTGGACTTTCACCTTTGGGATCTCCACTTCTAGTTTACACCAACCCCCCATTCAAAATTTGCTCTTCGTTAGCAGATACACCCCCACATAGATGTTTCCTCCCTTACCTTCATGCCAGGTGGTCCAGCACGGCCAGGGTTTCCATGAGGGCCAGAAGGTCCCTAAAAAAAAAAGGCAAAGTCTGGATGAAGACGTGGTGAGCTTGAAGCAAGCTTGAGACATTAGCCCTATCATCTGGAAGCTGGTAAACTCATGCAGGCTGATGGGCAGATGAGAAGAAGCTCAACGGCCTGTGGATTTCTGTTCCACCTCCCCTTCCTCCCCTCCATTTCCCATGGATCTTGGACTTACCCTTGGTCCTCGCTTGCCAGGAAGGCCCGGGATCCCAGGTAAACCAGGAGGACCCTAGGAAGGGAAGGGAAGGGAAGGGAAGGGAAGGGAAGGGAAGGGAAAGGAAGGAAGGAAGGAAGGAAGGAAGGAAGGAAGGAAGGAAGGAAGGAAAAAAATACAAGTTGCTTAGAGTTAAAAAAGACATGTCTTCCCACGATTACCCCTATCAAGATCCTCATCAAGCCAAACTACAGGCAGTCCCAGACTTACGACCATTCATTTAATGACCATTCAAAGTGACAGAGTACTGAAAAATGCGATTTAGGACCATTTTTTACACACGTGTGGCCCCGTTGCAAACCGGTAGTAAAAGTAAGTAGAACCCACCCCTGCCCTACACCATTTCTGACAGATGATAGTCCAGTCTCTTCTTGAAAACGTCCAGTGCTGAAGCTCCCACAATTTCAAATATAACTTCTGTTCCATTTGATTTATTGTTCTCACAATCAGGAAACTCTTCCTTGATTTTAGGTTGGAATCTCTCTCTTCGATCATCTTCTTGTCCTTGTCCTCAGATGCTTCGGAGAATAGGTTGACCCCCCTTTCTTCTCTGGGACAGCCCCTCAAGGATTGGAAGACAGTATATATGCAATATTAAATAGGTTACATTATTGTCATATTTGCCATCTGCCATGCCCACTAAGAAAAATTCCAGCTGAACTTCTATTTTAAAGATTAACATCTCTTCTAACCAGCTCCTTATTTGCTGCCAGAAACTTTTGGCTTTTGAGCACTCCCACCACATATGACCTATTTAATATTGCATATACTTACTGTGGTAAAGCTAGCATTTGCTCAAAAATGAAAGTGTAAAGAAATATCCTCAGAAGAAGAAGTAATACACAAAATTTACAGCTGTGCGGAGATGGAGAGACTTCCTTTAGAACTCCAAGACAAAAGTGAATCAACATACTATGAAGTCTGGAATAAATTTTATAATTGGTTAGATAAGAGGGAGAATGCCAAAAACAAGGGATAACGAATGTCTGGAAATGTATATATCAATGTATATCAATATATCAATGTATATTGAATTTGTGAATGTAATATAGCTTTATTAAATACAGGCATCGTTGTTTGGGAAGTAAAATACTGCATACTTGATATATTATGAAATAGGAGATATGTAAACTTGTATATAGATCAAGGAATAGATTACTTATTAACTTGATTTAGACGCAAATGTTAGAAACCAGAGACGTTGAGCAACGTCCATTGTTTTACTTTTAAAACTAATAAAAAGTTTTTTTTAAAAAAAAAGTATTGGAAGACAGCTATCTAGTCCTTTTCTTCTTTAGACTAGTAGACATCATCTTCTCATGAGGGACCCAACACATCCTAAAATTACTTTATCCGGAGATGAGTTCACATACTGTAGCAATCGGTTTGCCCAGCACCGGAAATATGAGAGAGAACACAAAAAGCGCCTGTGTGCAGCATCACAAATGTTCTGCCCCAGCTTCGGACCCAACGAACGCAGCACACACAAAGTCTGTACGAACCTTAGTTTACTAAATTAAATCAGTCTTTTTCAAACAAAGACTGTTAATTAACTTTCTTAACAGCCTACAAGAATCCAAAGAATAAATAATCGTAATGTTACTAGGATTGGCAGAAAGCCCAGAAGCAATTTGCAGGAAAACTGATAAGAGAACTAAGATCAAGACGCGAAGGAGAGTGAATGAAGTTGTTCCCTGCAAATTGCCTCAGTCGTCTTCCATCCTTAAATAGGCTAAGAGAGTGGCCAATTAGCCCCAAGCCTTACTCTCGAGGAGACCTCCTCCTCAGGAGCCACTCCTGCCTTTTGGCAGCTCTGCGTGCCCATGCATCGAGAAGACGCTCCTCCTCTTCTTCCTCTTCACCCATGGAAGCTTCTGGAGGTTCTGAAGGCCCTGGCTGAATCCCCGCCTCTGGCACCACATCTTTTCCAGCCTCCTCATTGTCCAACTCGAGGGCCAGCTGCACAGGCTGCTGGCGCAGCACCACACCAGCCTCCTCGCTGTCGGAATCAGCTACTAGCTGCACAGGCCGTTGACGGACCACGACAACAAAACATGGCAATTTGCTCATGCGTGCCATCCACACATACATGCAGCATCAAAAACACAGTGATATAGGACAGAATTGCGCCCGACCGGGTAAGCGGGTGAGTGGGCCCACCCACAGGTGGCCTCTACCGTCCAATCTGGCTGAAGACAACCTCTGATTTTATCACAGAAACGTCACCACTTCTGCGTCTGAAAACCACTGCATGGCCACCACCGCAACTCCTTCTTTGACATCTTCCTCGCGCCACTGTCTTTGTGCCCCAGTTGTCAAACAGCCCCAAGATTCCAATTCCCTGCATTGGTGGAAAGCCAAATGGGAGTTTGGACACCCTGGTGCTTCCAGTAAAAAAAATTTCCCTAAGCTCAGGGGTGAAATGTTCCCGGTTCGGACCAGATCGCCCAATCTGGTAGCGATGGAGGCGGGTGGTTCGGAGAACTGGTAGCAAAAATCCCTGCCCCCCCGCCTCCATGCCCACCTGAGCCGCGCAATCATCAGAGACTTTTTTATTATTATTTTTAAAAGCATTTTTTTCTACAACCTCTTCGGCAGAAAAAATGCTTTTAAAAGTTTTAAAAAAAAGCCTCTGATGATCGCGCGGCTCAGCTGGGATCGTCAGAGGCTTTTAAAAGAAAAAAAAAGCCTCTGCTGATCAGGCAACTCAGCTGGGATCGTCAGAGCCTTTTAAAAGCATTTTTTTAACAATCTCTTCGCCGAAGAGGTTGTAGAAAAAATGGTTTTAAAAGTTTTTTTTAAAAAAGTTGGCCATGCCCACCCAGTCACATTACCCCACCACCACCACGCCACGCCCACAGAACCGGTAGTAACAAATTTTAGATTTCCCCACTGCCTAAGCTGGACCTCTAGATTGTATATATTGCTCTCCTACTCTCAAAATGTCCCCACCCCTCTTTGCTTTAGAAAACAGACAGGAAAATGTGCAGAGCTGACCCTCTCAAGATTTGCCCTGCCGGAGGATAATCCATCTCTCGGTGACTTGATCTCTCAGCTATTTTATGTGTACAGTTTGGGGAGCAGTTTAAGGCTAGCTTTAAAAAAAAACCTGACCTATCTGAAGGGGTTACGGATGTGCGAGGTTAAATTCTTCAGATTGCAGCTCTCCAGCTGCAGCGGGACGTCCAACTCCGCTCCAGCCTTAATTATTCTCGGATTTTTTTTCCTGCCTCTACTTTTTTGGCAGCCTCGGCGGAGAGAATAAACTAAGGTGTCTCTCGGAAGATTGATGACCAAGTAGCTCCTTTTTGAATGATGATATTTTTTCCTTTGTAAGAGAAGAGGCCGAGTGAGTGAGACCAGAAAAACTCAAGAATGTTTGGAAGCTGACTCGGGACATCTCCGTAAAGAGAGACCCGTCGTGCAAACTTTTACCAAAAGCGGAACTGAATTCTAAATCTGGTTTGAAATGTTTCAAGCCGGCAGGTGTGAGCACAAAAAGGCCAAAATTTACAAACTGGGCTTCGCTAAACCAGTAGAGCTAATCCTCGTGTTAAGGTCACCGTGGAGCCCCTAACATTTCTGTTGCTAAACGAGACATTTCTTAAGTGAATTTTGCCACCACCCCCCCCATCTTTTTTAAGGCCTTTTCTGGTTAAAAAAGGACCCGGATTGTGGGAGCAATAAACTGACTTTGTATAAAGAAGAACACCGCTTTGGGGGGGGGGGCAAAAGCCCTACTAAGCAGGTATATATAAAAGTATGAAGGCTATTGCTTAACGCATTGTAAGCCGCCCTGAGTCTCCGGAGAAGGGCGGCATATAAAAATAAATAAATAAATAAATAAATAAATAAATAAATAAATAAAGAAAGAAAGAAAGAAAGAAAGAAAGAAAGAAAGAAAGAAAGAAAGTAAGTAAGTTGTGGTTTCACGTGAAGATGTTTTCTCCAGGAACTCATATGGAGAAGGGTGCCTCATATTATGAAGTTCTTCACTAAAACAAGAGCCTTGGTGAAGCAGCGGACTAAAACGCTGTTAAATAGCACTTAGCTGCCAACTGCCTGCAATTACTGCAAGTTCGAATCTCACCAGGCTCAAGGTTGACTCAGCCTTCCGTCCTTCCGAGGTAGGTAAAATGAGGGCCCGGATTGTGGGGGCAATAAGCTGACTTTGTATAAAAAAGAACGCCGCTTGGGGGGGCCGAAAGCCCTACTAAGCAGGTATATACAAAAGTATGAAGGCTATTGCTTAACGCATTGTAAGCCGCCCTGAGTCTCCGGAGAAAGGCGGCATATAAATTGAACCAATAAATAAATAATAAATAAATAAATAATAAAAGTTGTGAAGTGAACCTAGCTTCCCTGTTGACTTTGCTTGTCAGAAGGCTGTAAAATGGGTGTAGGAGGTTAGCATCCGCCCCTCTCCTAGAAGAATGAAATATTCTAGAACGGTGGTGGCGAACCTTTTAATCACCGAGTGCCGAACGCGTATGTGCTTCCTGCGCTTTGCTTGCGCATGTGCCATCCACGCTGATGCGCGGCTCCTCCCCCATGCGCACAACCACACCACCTGTGCATGTGCGCAGCTTTTGCGTGCGCCCCACCGTGTTATGGTGCGCACAATTGCACCATTTACGCATGCATGCGGTTCTTGCACATGCAATGAACATGCGTGAATGCCACCTGCGCGGCCGAAGAGGTTGCAGAAAAAAGTGCTTTTAGGAGCCTCTGACGATCCCAGCTGAGCCCCGTGATCATCAGAGGCGCTTTTTTTTTTTTACTTTTAAAAGCATTTTTTCGGCTGAAGAGGTTGTAGAAAAAATGCTTTTAAAAGTTAAAAAAAAAAGGTTGTAGGTTCATGAGGTAGGCGGGGTAAGCGAGCGGCGACTGGGCCGGGGACTGGTTCAGGGGCGTGGCCACCCAATGTTATTACCGGTTCTCTGAACTACTACAAATTTTTACTACCGGTTCTTGTGAACCGGTGCGAACCGGGAACAACCCATCACTGTAGTATACGATCCCTTAAATAAGAGCCAGCCATCTGCGGCAGCAGCCAAAGAGGCTAACAAATCCTTGGTTGTATAAATGGAGGCACAGAATCAAAATCACGTAAAGTATGAGTACCGCTTTATAAAGTCTTAGTAAGGCCACACCTGGAACGCTGCATCCAGTTTTGGTCACCACATTACAAAAAAGAGGTTGAGACTTTGGAAAAAGTGCAGAGAAGAGCAACTAAGAAGATTAACGTCCTGAAGGTTAAAACATCTGAAGAACGGTTGCAGAAATTCAGTATGTCTAGTTTAATGAAAAGAAGAACTAGGGGTGACATTATACCCTGTTTCCCCCCCCCCCCAAAATAAGACATCCCCTGATAATAAGCCCAAACGGGCTTTTGAGTGCATGGCAATAAGGCCAAGCGCTTATTTCAGGGTCCAAAAAAATATAAGACAGGGTCTTATTTTTGGGGAAACACGGTAGTCGTATTAGCAATAGCACTTAAGACTTATATACCGCTTCACAGTGCTTTCCAGCCCTCTCTAAGCAGTTTACAGCATCAGCCTCTTGCCCCCAACAATCTGGGTCCTCATTTTACCCCACCTTGGAAGGATGGAAGGCTGAGTCAACTTTGAGCCTGGTGAGATTCGATCTGCCAAATTGCCGGCAGCCGGTGATCAGCCTGCAGTACTGCACTCTAACCACTGCATCACCGCGGCTCGTATTCCAGTATTTGAGGGGCTGCCACAAAGAAGAAGGGGGTCAACTTATTTTCCAAAGCACCAGAAGGCAAGACAAGGAACAACGGATGGAAACTAACCAAGGAGAGAAGCAACCTGGAGTTGAGGAGAAACTTCCTAACAGTGTGGACAATTAACCAGTGGAACAGCTTGCCTCCAGAAGTTGTAGGTGCTCCATCACTGGAGGCTTTTAAGAAGAGACTGGACAGCCACCTGTCTGAAATGGTCTAGGACCGTGATGGCGAACCTATGACACGCGTGCCACAGGTGGCACATGAAGCCATATATGTGGGCACGTGAACTGTTGCCCTAGCTCAGCTCCAGCGTGCATGTACACACACCCGCTGCTGCCCCTCCCTTCTCAGGAGTCTACATGCGGCCCATTTTGGATGCCAGGTAAGTACAGGGCTTACACTGAGGCCCTGGGAGGGCGTTTTCGTCCTCTCTGGAGGGCCTCTGGGGCGATGGGGAAAAACAGGCCTTCCGGGCCCACCGAAAGTCAAAAAATGGGCCGTTTCCGCCTCCAGACAGCCTCCGGGGGAGCAGGGGAGGCAGTTTTTGTCCTCCCCAGGCTCCAAAAAAGCCTCTGAAGCCTGGGGAGGGCGAAACAAACTTACCGTACCTACCGTAAGTATGGAAACGGGCCATTTCCGGCCTCCAGAGGCTTCAGGAAGGCTTACTAGGCCCAAAACGGGGCATGGGGGGGTCATGCGCAGGGGAGCACAGGAGGGTCACACGTACATGCAGGGGGTCGCGCGTGCATCACGGGGCAGCATTGAATTATGGGTGTAGGCACGCATAAATGTGACACACACACACACACACACACACACACACACACACATGCTCCCCTCGCATTAGCCTTCACTGGTGGAGGATCTCCTGCTTGAACAGGGGGTTGGACTAGAAGACCTCCAAAGGTCCCTTCCAGCTCTGTTCTGGCTGACCTAAGAAGGTTTGAATTCTGCCATCAGCTCTACATGCCCACACAGACTGCAGAAGTTTCGTTTGTCCATCAGCCCAGCTTGCTCTATTTCCTAAACGCTTGGCCTCCGCTTGGGTCCAAGAATCAGTTCTTCTGTTTGTTGGACGCATCAACAGTGGCCTACGCTGCTGACTATTGTGGTGACAAGCAGCAAGGCTCAAATACGCCTCCTGTGAATTGCAGGAATTTAAAGCCGTTTCGCTGGCTTGGAACGGCGTTGGGCCCATAAATGTTTGCTTTCCAGCCAGTGACTCTCTGTTCCTATTTTTGAGCAGGAATATAATTAACTGCCATTGATGGACCAGCCGTACAAACCAGCCCTTTCGGCGTTCGGTTTCAGACCCAGAAGCGGAATATAATTTTCCTGCATATTCGGGGTTGGAAATTCCAGTGCCTCTTCTTGTGACATGATAGCAGGGTTGCAATATCTCAGGGGCTGCCCCAAAGTAGAGGGAGTCAAGCTATTCTCCACCTGGAGGCAGGACAAGAAGCAATAGGTGGAAACTAATCAAAGAGAGAAGCAGCTTAGAACTAAGGAGAAATTTCCTGACAGTGAGAACAATTAATCAATGGAACAACTGGCCTCCAGAAGCTGTGAATGCTCCAACACTGGAATTTTTTAAGAAAATGTTGGATAACTATTTGTTTGAAGTGGTGTATGGTTTCTTGCCTAAGCAGTGGGTTGGACTAGAAGACCTCCAAGGTCCTTCCCAACTCTGTTATTTTATTCTAGCCTAATGAAAAGAAGTTCTAGGGGAGACATGATAGCACTCTTCCAATATCTGAGGGGCTGCCCCAAAGAAGAAGGGAGTCAAGCTATTTTCCAAAGCACCTGAAGACAAGAAGCAACGGATGGAAACTCATCAAGGAGAGAAGCAACCGAGAACTAAGGAAAAATTTCCTGACAGTGAGAACAATTCATCAGTGGAACAACTTCCCTCCAGAAGTTGTGAATGCTCCAACACTGGGAGTTTTTAAGAGGTTGGATAACCATTTGTCTGAAATGAGATAGGGCGGAAGTTCAGGAGTTCCGGCCTCTAGAGGGCCTCCGGAGCCTGGGGAGGCTGTTTTCGCCCTCCCGGAGGCTCGAAGAAAGCCTCCGGAACCCGGGAAGGGCAAAAGCTCCCCCCACCGTGGTGCAGGAGGCTGACTAGGCCACGCCCACCATGGCTACACCCACCCAGCAACCAGGCAGAGAACCCTTTGCTAAAACTTTTGAAGCCCACCCCTGAGGGTGATATCCAAACGAGATTCTAAATTTGGGGACGTAGGACCATTTTCGAAGTCCTGCTCATTTTCCCTTTAGACGGTTAAGAAAAGGCGGCGGATAATTTTTCTTTCGATGTCTTAGCTTGGGATCCAACCGATTTGTCGAGAAGAAACAGCGGAAGGAAGAAACGGAAGTGATTGCTTTTAAGAGGGGCCACGGCTGGGCCGCGCTTTCTAAAAAAACCAAAAAAAAAAAAACCATCACAAGCTTCCAGAAGCGGTTAAGCTACAAGACACGGCAGCAGCCAAAGAGGAAGTAGCATACTGCGGCTCTCAGCAACATCTGGAAGGTCAAAGGCTCAAGAGCGAAATCCCTTTTGATTTGGTTGGCTTTTTTTGTTTTCCTTTCCTTCTCGAACGATTCCCTTCCTCGCTGGGCTAACTCCTGCTTTCGAAAGGAGCAGGAACCATCGAGGAAGGGGCCGCCATCGTCACCTCGACCCAAGCAAGATGAGATACAACGACGCAAGATTGGGAAAGAGGACGTTCTGTCTGACATGCTTGCGGAAGAGAAGACCGTGGAGGCCCTCATTCCGGAGCGCTTAGTCAGCCAAGGAACAATTCATTATCAACTTTTCCAATCCTGAAAAACCATCTTGTCTGACTGAATAAATGTTAGAGTTCTCGAGAGCTCCATCCTGCTCTCCCATCCAACAAAGCCGTTACAGAAAAGACCTAGATTAGTCATCTCGGCAGAGGTCAAAGAAGCTGACTACAAGGCAACCCTGATGTCTCCTTCACCACTGAGCTCCCTTCGTAGCCAAGAGGTCAACGAATGCTATGGGGAAGGTTGGCTAGCTGACACTTGAGATGTTCCACAGCATCATTCATGTCCAAAACCCCATGGATGACTCATCATACGCCAAGGGTCAGGCATTTCCCCCCCCTCCGCAGCTCCGCTTTGTATATCAGGAGCCAAACCAACCTTCACAAATCAATGGAGACAGTCTCCGAATTGACTCACTTCGTTCAAGTTGGGTTGGAAGAGCCCCTCGAGTGAACGTTTATGGAGATTCTCAAGTCATCCAGGTCAGGGTTGTCCCAAAGGGGCTTTCTCAAGAGGTGACTGGACTTTCTTGGGGGTGACGACGACGGAGGTGTTCCTTGAAGATGTTTCGCTTCGCATCCAAGAAGCTTCTTTAGAACTTGAAGAAGCGTCTGAAGAAACTGAAGAAGTTTCTTGGATGAGAAGCGAAACATCTTCAAGGAAAAACAAAGTTCGGTTGCTTTCTGGAGAACTGAAGAACCACCTTGAATGAGAAGCGAAACGTCTTCAAGAAAGAACGAAGTCCAGTTGCCTCTTGAAAAAACACTTTTGGGATGACCATGACTTGGATGGCTGAGAATCTCCATAGACAAAGGATGAAAAATCAATCAATCAGCCAACTAACTTTGGAGAGAATAATAGCTTTGAACTATCAGACCTTGGGTGTTAAGCACAGCCAAAATTGCATCAGAAGAGGAAACTAGAGGCAAATTATTATTAGTCCTGGTGTAACAATAAACAGATAAAGGAAATGACTCTGGAGCAGGGGTGTCAAACTCGCAGTGACATGTTGTCATCATGTGATGTATTATGACTTTTTTCCCCCTTCACTAAACTGGGGATGGGTGTGGCCAGCGCATGTTGTGCAGCTAGTAGCTGATTCCGACAGCGAGGAGGCTGGTGTGGTGCTGCGCCAGCAGCCTGTGCAGCTGGCACTTGAGTCAGACAATGAGGAGGCTGGAGAAGATGCGGTGCCAGAGGCAGGGATTCAGCCAGGGTCTTCAGAACCTCCAGAAGCTCCCTTAAGTGAAGAGGACGAAGAGGAGGAGCCTCTTCTCGATGCACGGGCGCGCAGAGCTGCCAAAAGTGCCAAAAGTGACTACTCAGGAGGAGGTCTCCTCAAGAGTAAGGCTTGGGGGCTAATTGGCCACTCCCTTAGCCTATTTAAGGAGGAATTATTTTTTATTTTTTATTTATTTATTTATTTGTTTAAATTTCTATACCGCCCTTCTCCAATGTAGGACTCAGGGCGGTGAACAGCCAAAGTAAAAACAAGACTTCAGTCGGAATGCCGACTGAAGCAATTTGCAGGGAACAACTTAGTTCACATACCTTCGTGTCTTGTCTTGCTTATCTTATCAGCTTCCTGCAAATTGCTTCTGGGCATTCTGCCAGCCACAGTAAGCTTTCAGTAATTATTCTTTGAATTCTTGGCGGCTGTTAATGCAGCTAATTAACAGCCGTTGTTGTAAAAGACTGGTTTATTTAGTAAACTAAGGTTTGAACGGACTTTGTGTGTGCTGTGTTCTTTGGGGTCCATAGCTGGGGCAGAACAGCGCATGACACATCCCGCCCACGGGGTGCAAATTTGACACCCCCCTGATCTGGAGGTCCTTAATCATCCAGGTCATAGTTGTCACACAAAGGGCCTTTTTCAACAGGCAATTGGACTTTCTTGGGTTTTTTCCTTGAAGACATTTTGCTTCTCATCCAGGAAGCTTCAATCAAAACTGAAGAAGCTTCTTCGATGAGAAGTGAAAGGTCTTCAAGTAAAAACAAAGTCCAGTCACCTCTTGAAAAAAAGCACCTTTGGGTCCCTCAAGCTATCTTATGCTTTTAAGAAGGCTGGTATGGGGCTTTCAAGAGGAGAGACTGGGGGCTATGGAGAAGAGTGGTAAGAAGATAAAATGGCTTGCATGAGATCTCGAAAGGCGGTCACCAAAGTTGGCATAGATCAGCCTTCCTCGTCTTGGTGTTCTCCAAGTGGGTTGAGATTACTGTTGTGGCCTGCCAGCGGCCAGCAGAGCTGGCAGCAGATTCGGACAGTGAGGAGGTTGGGGAGGAATGTGGGCCAGTCCTGGAGTCTGGGGAAGGCTCGGACGAGGGCTCTGAGTTGGAGGCAGAGAGGGGGCCAAGGCCATCTGGTAGTTCTTTGCTGCCTCCAGAGTCTGACATCAGTGAGGCAGAAGAAGAGTGGGAGCCTGTTCCCAGTGTGTGTATGCGCAGAGCTGCCAGGAGACAGGAACAATTAAGGAAACAGGGTCGACTTGGGAGTAAGGCTTGGAGATGATTGGCCCCTCCCATAAGACATAAAAGAGAAGTGAACGGGATGTGAGCTTTTGCAGAAAGCAATTAGTTCATCTGGCTGATTCAAGATTTCAAAATTCTGTTTGTGATTCTGTGCCAGGTTGGCTGGAAATTAGCTCTCTGGCAGCGTTCCACGTGAGATAAGGTGGGTGTTGATAACCTTCCCCTGAAAGACTGTTTATCAAGCCTTGCGGACTGTAAATAAAAGTAATTTTCAGTCGTATAAATAAAAGAGGTTTGTCAGGACCAAGTTTGTGCTGTTTACTTTCTATTACAAAACAACAACAGAACAATTACAAAACCCCATAACTCACAGCCAGCAACATATCAGGACAAGCAATAATCGAAAGAAAATGGACTTACCGGGGATCCTGGGTCTCCTTTCCAACCAGGGAGGCCAATGACAAATGGATATAAGGTGGGGCCCACAGGGTTGAAATCCTGAAAGCTATCTACAGCAGCCAGAGTGATGTAATCTGAGTTTGGTCCACGCGTTTCATAAACAGGATA
Organism: Pantherophis guttatus; assembly: GCF_029531705.1. The sequence goes on from NW_026844104.1 coordinate 181,728, forward strand.
AGGCCCTCCAAGCGCTGGTTTGGTGTAGAAGACAGTAGCCACGGTAGGACTGGATTTCTTTATCGCTGGCTGGATCACGACCTCCTTTGGTGCAGGGCCACCGGTGACCTTTTCCAACTTGTGCTTTGTGGTGACTGGAAAACGGCTACTGGATGAGTTCCTTCTGCTCTTCATCATCGGCTTTATGGTACTGATGGTTGGTCCTTGGCTACTCAGCTTTTTGGATGTTTTCCTCATCTCTTTCTTATCTGGAGCCACGCCAAAGTTCACAGTTGAGTTTGGGAAGGCCAGAACATCTGGGCGGGTTGACCAAAGAGGTTTCTCCACAGTGGAAGCGCCCCCTAAAACTCTGGTGGTTGTCCGGTGAGCTGTTTTGGAAGTCGGATGTGCCACGGTGGCGTTCTGTTGGAGATTACGGATGGGTTGCGATGCTTCTGTGATGGTCCGAGAGGGAGACAATGCCACGGTGGACCTCACCTTCATGGTTGGTGTTGCAGATGGTGCTTTAGGAACTCGAACAGTGGTCGATGCTCCCTGCAACCTCCTATCCCTCCGAGAAATAGGGGTCTTGAAGACCGTCGAGGGAGGGTTCATAGTGGTCAAATTCATCAAGCCCATCATGGCAAAGTCCAACTGTTTTGGAGTCATTTCAGAAGTTCTAGGATCTTTGGGCAGCAACGGGGAAAACGGCAGGAGGTCCGGTCGCAGGGTACCCAATTGTCTGCATTGTTTCTTCAGATGCTTACAGTAATTGTGAGCTGCCGTCGTGGAAAGATAAATATCAAACTGGCAGAGAGCGCCTTCGAACTGGACCGAGCGTTGGTTGAGTCTTCCCAAGAGGAAAGAGCCTTCCGGGTCCAAGGTCTTCTCTTTCTTATTGTACAAATCCGCGTGTACTTTTTCTTTCCCGCAAGAGGTCAGCAAGGTAACCGTTCCGCTTCGGATATCGATGGCAAAGTTGTGCCACCGTCCGTCGTGGACGTTGTAATCGAAATAGACGGAGCGCTTGTGACCGACGTAGACGACAATCTTGCCCGGAAGAAACTGAACCCCCAGTTGCAATTTCTTCCTTTTGCTCTTGACTGTGAATAGAAAAGCGCTGTTGACACGGAAGGAGCACACGCTTAAGACGAGAGTCAGGTCTGTGCCAACGGGGACGGGGATAACCGAGCTGGAGGGCACTTCGATGCGTGCCTGCTGGGTGAGAATGACTCCCAACCTGAAGGGAACAACTCCCTGAGGAACAGAGGGCGACAAGTCGGAGGTCCTTGGTCCCACCAGGCCCAGCCTCTGAAGGACGTCCACATCTAGAAGAAGGGAAGAAAGGTTGAGTTATAAAGACAACCGTCCACTTATTCAAAAGAAGGTTTAGAGCAAGTCAAGTTTCCTTCTCTATTCTCATCCCTTGCAAAAGTGGATTTGTTTGCTAGTTACTAAAACCAAATATTATTTTCCCAAAAGGTGTTTTTTTTTTTTCCAAAAGGCAACTGGACTTGGTTTTTCCTTTAAGAGGTTTCGCTTCTCATCACAGAAGCTTCTTCAGGTTCTGACTGTCCGTGAAGACATTTTGCTTCTCATCACAGAAGCTTCTTCAGGTTCTGACTGTCCTTGAAGACGTTTTGCTTCTCATCACAGAAGCTTCTTTCGGTTCTGACTGCCCTTGAAGATGTTTCACTTCTCATCAAAGAAGTTTCTTCAGTTCTGATTGTCCTTGAAGAGGTTTCGCTTCTTATCACAGAAGCTTCTTCAGGTTCTGACTGTCCGTGAAGACGTTTTGCTTCTCATCACAGAAGCTTCTTCGGGTTCTGACTGTCCTTGAAGATGTTTCACTTCTCATCCAAGATGTTTCTTCAGTTCTGACTGTCCTTGAAGAGGTTTCGCCTCTCATCACAGAAGCTTCTTCAGTTCTGACGTACTCTTTCAACCCATTCAAGGAAAAACAAAGTCCAGTTGCCTTTTGGGGAAAAAAAAAAGCCCCTTTGGGACAACCATGACCAGGATGACTGAGAATCTGCATGGACAAACGTTGTTTCCTTCATCCACTGTTCTGATGTGGCACCCCAAAACCGTAACTAAAAATCATCCTGGGCGGCTAGCTATTAATAGAGCTGTCCTTAGCCAGCAGCAGTGTGGTGATGAAGTGAAACTACAAAATTCACACGAGGGAATTTTTAAGGCGCCTTCCAAAATATTTCAAGATATGGAACATTTTTTTCTTCCTTCCCTCTGATACTATCTCTCGAATTTCTCCTCTTCGTTGGGGAGGGGAAAAAAAGAAGAAGAAGAAGAAGCAAGAATGAATGAGAAGGACGGCCAACTACAAGAAAAGCGATGGTTTTCGTCTCCTCAGGCCAACGGGAGTCAAGATCTCAAATTTTTTGGCACGCCGGTTGTGATAGTACAGATCGCAGAAAGACAAGTAGACTCTCCCACCCAATCTCTTCAGCCCCCAAAAATAAAAATAAAAATAAAAAGAATGATTGTGTGCACTACAAGCTTTCTTCTCCTTCCTAACATCTCAGCCAATAAGGAAAAAATAACAGAAGTATTCCAAAGTCGGAGTAAAGGAGTGTGAAAAGATTCCGTCTATTATTTTCTAATAGGGACGCGGTGGCTCGGTGGCGAAGACGCTAAGCTTGTCGATCCGAAAGGTCGGCAGTTCAACGGTTCGAATCCCTAGTGCCGCGTAATGGGGTGAGTTCCCGTAACTTGTCCCAGCTTCTGCCAACCTAGCAGTTCGAAAGCACGTAAAAAATGCAAGTAGAAAAACAGGGACCACTTTTCGTGGGAAGGGAACAGCGTTCTGTGCGCCTTTGGCGTTGAGTCATGCCGGCCACATGACCACGGAGACGTCTTTGGACAGCGCTGGCTCTTCGGCTTTGAAACGGAGATGAGCACTGCCCCCTAGAGTCGGGAACGACCAGCACATATGTGCGAGGGGAACCTTTATCTTCTACCTTTATTATTTTCTAGGCTGGATAAAATAATTTATTAAATTAATGCTGCCTGACTCCCAGCGATTCTGAGGTAAAACAGGCCATGATTTAACAATGGAACTTCCTTCTGCTCAGGTGGGGCCTCTCTCTTTTTTTTTTTGGAGGAAAATTCTTCTTCCCACCAAGGACTGGAAGGCTCTTTTGAGAAAGCAGCGCTTGGATTATTATTATTTTTTCCCCAAGGTTCTGCTAATTTGGATTCTGCCTGGCTGAGAACATCTCAGCCAACTTCTCAAGGGATTATGAGCCCCCATTGATCCCAATGTCTGGTTGTGAAATGTTTAGGATTCTGACATCAGAAGCAACCTGGAATCTAGGAGAAACTTCACTGGAGCTTTTGAAGGAAAGACTGAACAGTCACTTGCTTGAGATGGCATAGGGTCTCCTGCTTGAGCAGAGGGTTGGACTAGAAGATCTCTGAGGTCCCTTGCAGTCCGATGATGAAGGAAGGAAGGAAGGAAGGAAGGAAGGAAGGAAGGAAGGAAGGAAGGAAGGAAGGAAAGAAAGAAAAGGAGAGGAGGGAGCAAGGGAAGGAAATGATTCTGAGAGTGAATGAAAGGAGGGAGGGAGGAAGAAGGGAAGGGAGGAAGTGATTCTGAGAATGAATGAGAAGGAGGGAGGAAGGGAGGGAGAGAGGGAGGAAGGAAGGAAGGAAAAGGAGAGGAGGGAGCAAGGGAAGGAAATGATTCTGAGAGTGAATGGAGAGGAGAGAGGAGAGGGAGAGAGGGAACAAGGGAAGGAAGGAAGTGATTCTGAGAATGAATGAGAAGGAGGGAGGGAGAGAAGGAGGAAGGAAGGAAGGAAAAGGAGAGGAGGGAGCAAGGGAAGGAAGTGATTCTGAGAGTGAAGGAGAGGGAAGGAGGGAGGAAGAAGGGAAGGAGGAAGGGAAGGAAGGAAGGAAAGAAGGAGGGAAGGAAGGAAGGGGAGAGGAGAGAGGGGAGGGAGGGAACAAGGGAAGGAAGGAAATGATTCTGAGAATGAATGAGAGGGAGGGAGAGAGGGAGGGAGGGAGGGAGGGAGGAAGGAAGGAAGGAAGGAAGGAAGGAAGGAAGGAAGGAAGGAAGGAAGGGAACTAATCAAGGAGAGAAGCAATCTAGAATTAAGAAGAAACTTCCTAACAGTGAGGACAATTAACCAGTGGAACAGCTTGCCTCCAGAAATCGTGGGCACTCCATCACTGGAGGTTTTTCAGAAGAGTCTAGACAGTCCTTTATATCTGAAATGGTATAGGTTCTCCTGCTTGAGAAGGGGGCTGGACTAGAAGACCTCCAAGGTCCCTTCCAACTCCTATTCTATTCTATTCTATTCTATTCTATTCTATTCTATTTTGATTTCAAAGAGAAGCTAAGCCTCTAGGCGCTTAGATGACACCACCCAGAATCACACGACAGAATAACAGAGCTGGAGGTCATCTAGTCCAACCCCCTGCTCAAGCAAGAAACCCTAAACCCTAGACGATTCCAGACAAACGGCTCTTAAAAACTTCCAGTGATGGAGCACCCATAACTTCTGGTGGCAAGTCGTTCCACTGATTAATTGTCCTCACTGTTAGGAATTTTTTTCCTTAATTCCAGGTTGCTTCTCTCCTTGATGAGTTTCCACCCATTGCTTCTTGTCCTGCCTTCTGGTGCTTTGGAGAATAGTTTGACTCCCTCTTCTTTGGGGCAGCCCCTGAGATATTGGAAGGCTGCTATCATGTCTCCCCTGGTCCTTCTTTTCATTAAACGAGACATACCCAACCTTCATCTCCAGCAAGTTGGGGACTCTCCAAATCCCTGCATCCCGTTGAAGGCAATCGGAATCACTCAAAGAGAAGGGGATTTTGCTATTTTAGGAGAAAGGAGGCGGTTACCGATAAACAGATGTCGAAGCCACATGCCTTGCCATCCCAGCAGCTGTGGCTATGTAGCTTAATGATCCCTTTGGATCATCCTTAAAAAAAGGGAAAGATCTCCAGAGGTTAGTCTTCTCACCAAGGTCCTCTTCTCAAGGGTTCATTCACCATCGTTCGCCTAAACATCCAATTACTGCAAAATTCCAGCTATGCAGAATTTCCCAGAATTTCTTACATGTTGAGGATTCTCAACGAGACGTTCGAGCATCTTCGGACAACGGCTTTTTCATCACGTTTTGGTTTATTTAGTGCACCCGTGCTGGCCAGCTCGTCGTCGTAATCCCACCCCGACTTCTCCTGTAAGGAGAGGTCCCGTTTGCTGCCTTGAAGACTTTGGAATGGAGGTCAGTGGAACTCCCTGCCTCCAGAAGTTGTGGATGCTCCAACTTTGGACGTTTTGAAGAAGAGTTTGGACAAGCCATTGTTCTGAAATGCTATAGGACCGTGATGGCAAACCTATGGCATGCGTGCCACAGGTGGCACAGGTGATTAAATTGCAGGATTGCAGGCTAACTCTGCCCACTGCCAGGAGTTCGATCCTGACCGGCTCAGGGTTGATTCAGCCTTCCATTCTTCCGAGGTGGGTAAAATGAGGACCTGGATTGTTGGGGGCAAGAGGCTGATTCTGTAAACCGCTTAGAGAGGACTGTAAAAGCACTGTGAAGTGGTATATAAGTCTAAAGGCTATTGCTATTTGTCTCTATTTCTGTCTGTCTATTATATCTATCTATCTATCTATCTATCATCTATCATCTATCTATCATCTATCTACTTATCTATCTCTCACCATATCTATCTAAGAGCCATGGTGGCACAGTGATTAAAATGCAGTATTGCATAACTCTGCCCACTGCCAGCAGTTCGAGCCTGACTAGCTCAAGGTTGACTCAGCCTTCCGTCCTTCCGAGGTCAGTAAAACAAGGACCCAGATTGTTGGGGGCAATGGACTGATTCTGTAAACCGCTTAGAGAGGGCTGTAAAAGCACTGCGAAGCGGTATATAAGTCTAAGGGCTATTGCTATCCGTAAGAATAAAACTTGGGCGAAAAAAGAATTTGGATCCAACCATCGCTTATGGGTGTCCATAACCCAACATACGAAGGATTGAGAAATCCAGAACTTAGCATAAAAAGCGAAGGCGTCTGAATGGGTCATACAGAATAAGGAAGGGGGGGGGAAGAAATTAAATTGATGCAAACTCCAGCCACATTCACATCGGACTCTAATGTTTGACTGTTTCCAGGGATCGGCAACCTTTGAAGGACAGAAGCTCGCCCTTCTCATCCTTCTCAAGACTTGTTCCAGACTGGGGTGGGGGGAAACCTAGCCAATGAAAGCTGGTCCCCGTTGTGCGTGTGGGGATTTTGATTCTCTGTTTCCATCCAGGCCCACGGAATGACCTTTGAAAGACTGATGAGCCCAATGTTTCCTTGGCACGCTACCCGTCCTCCGGGGGGGCGGGAAATGCCACCGATGGACCAAACACATCGGTTGGCTGAGTGGAAAATCTTGGCACGGCTGAAGGTCTGCGGAGATTCTCCATCGTCCAGGTCTCATGGTGGGGCCAAAGGTGCTTTTCTTTCTTTCTTTCTTTCTTTCTTTCTTTCTTTCTTTCTTTCTTTCTTTCTTTCTTTCTTTCTTTCTCTTTCTTTCTCTCTTTCTTTCTTTCTTTTTTTCTTTCTTTCTTTCTTTCTTTTTCTTTTGGTCTTCCAAAAAGGCAACTGGACTTTCTTAGGTTTTTTTTTTCTTATTTCAAAAACGTGTCGCTTCCCATCCGAGAAGCTTCTTCAGTTCTGCTCCTCGGATGAGAAGCGAAACGTTTTCAGAGAAAACATTCACCATCAGCAAATTCTAGGGCAGTGATGGCTAACCTTTTTGCCGTCGCGGGCCAAAAGCGGGGGTCGCAGGGGGGTGTTGCGTGTGCCCACATCCATAATTCAATGTGCCCCGCCCTCCCGCGCATGTGCACGTGACCCCCCCATACTTCTCCCTGCTTTTGGCACGCGATGGCCCAGTGGGCCCATGCAGGCTGGTTTTTTCCCCTCCCCAGGCTCCAGAGGCTTTCTAGGAGCCTGGGGAGGGCAAAAACAGCCTTCCCCATCCCCCCGGAGGCCTTCTGGAGGCCAGAAACAGCCAGTTTCCCGACTTCCGGTGGGACTGGAAGGCCTGAAAATCAATTGGCTGGTGCACGCATGCGTGCTGGAGCTGAGCTGGGGCAACACTTGCGTGCCCACCAATATGGCTCCGCGTGCCACGTGTGGCACCCGTGCCATAGGTTCGCCATCACGGTTCTAGGGATTCGAACCGCTGAACTGCCGACCTTTCGATCGACAAGCTCAGCCACTGAGCCACCGCGTCGCTCCTTTATACCCAACTTTATACCCATATACAACTTTGTACTCTACTTTATACCCAACTGCAATTCTTCCTCCAACATTTGTTTCTCAAGTCTCCAGTTCTGGGATTTGGCAGCACGGAGGCCAACCGGACACTCCTTCCCCAGAAGGCGTAGAGATGGAGACAACCCCCACCCCCCCCCCAAAAAAAGAGGTGAAAAATTACCTTCAGGATTTCCATGCGTGAATCCAAGCAAGCAAGTCAAACAGAAAACCGTCCAGAGAAAAGGAAACCCCCTAAAGGGAGGGGAAAAAAAGATTTTTTTTAAAAAGGAGAAACATATCAAATCATTATTATTTCTTTATTTCTTATTGTTTCTTTTATTTCTTATTTCTTTTCCCAACAGAATCAGGCGGACATAAACCAAGAACAATGAAGATGTTTCCAGAGGTGGTATTCAGTTGGTTCAGATTGGTTCGCCCGAACCGGTAGCAGAAATCGACTCTATGCCATCCTATTTAGGCATGTTTTTGAAGCCAGGTGCATGCATGGAAGGCTGGGCGCGTGCATGGACGCTCGTGCACTTACATTTGCGAACCGGTAGGGAAAGTAAGTGGATACCACCCCTGGATGTGATAGCCGCAACATTGTGTTACAGCAGGAAATAGCGTGTGGATGGTTTCAACCACCCTGTTGGGCCTTTTTGATGTTTATGGGATCCCTTTTCTTCTACCATTTTTTTCTCCCTCTCCCCTTAAAAAAAAGAACCCAGTCCGAAACACAGAGGCTCCCATCGGCCATTCTGTGATCCTCACCGCCCTTTTAGAGACTTCGACAAACTTTGAAGGTTGTTTCTCACCTCCTACACTGTTTCCCTGAAAATAAGACCCAACCGGAAAATAAGCCCTAGCGTGATTTTTCAGGATGCTCATAATATAAGCCCTACTTCCCAAAATAAGCCCCAGTTAAGATTGTCAGCCAGATGGATGCATTTAGTACCGTATTTCCCCCAAAATAAAACCCAACCAGAAAATAAGTCCTAGCCTC
>NW_026844104.1:195000-257500 GCF_029531705.1 Pantherophis guttatus
CTTCCGAACCGGTAAGGAAGGTAAATAGATTTCACCCCTGCATCTACCCCATATAAAAGCCCTTCCAGATCTACCACGCTCTTGATGCCAAGCGAATGTCTCCCCAGATGTGGCAACCTAACAGCTGCTTTTCGCTCCCCTTCTCCTCTATCTTTAGCAAGTAGGACCATTGACACGGGAGCTTCCCACGTCCTCCTCTCTTTGAAAGAAAGCCTGTCCGGTCTCAAATCAAGATCTTTGCAAAAGGAGGCCAGATCTGGAAGTTGGGGAGTGGCCAGGCCACCAAAGGGAGGTCCAAGGGAGATCCTCAATGTTAGGCTCTTCTTCTTCTTCTTGATCAAGTCTTGGAGGATCATCTTACTCCCTGGTCATCTTTCAGCCAGGAGGAGACAGGGGTGGGCCTCTTGCCAAGAGAGAGCTGGGTGGGCAGTTGGGAGGGAGGGCTTCCACCTCAACACACCTGAGACCTTTCCCCTTTCCCACAGAGATGTCCACCCTTCCGGCTATCTTCACAGGTCCATCCCATCCAACAAAATGCATGACTGGGAGTGTGGGTGGATGGCCAGCTTCCTCCTCTTCCTCCTCTTCTTTCTCCTCCTCCTCCTCTTCCTCCTCTATCTTCTTTTCATCTATCTTCTTCTCCTTTCTCTTCCTCCTCCTTATTTTCATCTATCTTCTCCTTTCTCCTCCTCCTCTATCTACTTTTCATCTTCTTTTTCTCTTCCTCCCCTTCGTCTTCCTCCTTCTCCTCCTCCTCCTCCTCCTCTATCTTCTTTTCATCTATCCTTCTTCTTCACCTCCACTTCTCCCCTCCTCCTCCTCCTCTAAAGAAGATATCATCTATCTTCTTCTTCACCTCCACCTTCTCCCCCTCCTCCTCCTCCTCTATCTTTTTATCTATCTTCTCCTCCTCCACCACTTTCTCCTCCTTCTCTCCTCCTCTTTCTCCTCCTCCACCCTCCTCCTTTATCTTCCTTTCATCTGTCCTCCTCTTCTTCTTCTTCACCTTCTCTTCTTTTCATCTATCTTCTTCATCTCCTCTTTCTCCTCCTCCTCTATCTTCTTAACATCTTTCTTCTTCATCATCTCCTCCTCCTCCTCTATCTTCTCTTCCTCCTCCTCTATCTTTTATCTATCTTTTTCCTTCCTCCTCCTCTATCTTCTTTTCCTCCTCCTCTTCCTCCTCCTCCTCCTCCTCCTCCTCCTCTATCTTCTCTTCCCCCTCCTCTATCTTTTATCTATCTTTTCTCCTTCCTCCTCCTCTATCTTCTCTTCCTCCTCTTCTTTCTCCTCCTCCTCCTTCTCCTCTATCTTCTTTTCATCTTTCTTCTTCTTCTTCACCTCCTCCTCCTCCTCCTCCCCCCCCCATTTCCCCCCCACCAGCCAGCATTCCACCAAGGGAGCATCTGCAAAGCGTGGCCGTCTCTGACAGCCGCAGGGCAAGCCAACTCTCTTAACCCCTTGGGCTCCGGGGAGGGGGAAGGAATGGGGGCAGAGCCAGAGGGAAGGAGGAAGAGAGAGAAGGAGGGAACGGGAGAGAGGGAGGGAGGGAGGGAGAGACCCGGTGTCTTTCCTCTCTCTCCTCTTGACGCGCGAAAACCCTCGCCCTTCCTCCTCCTCCTCCTCCTCCTCCTCCTCCGCACAGACACACAGTCCTTTTCCACCTCCCAACAGGGACCAGGAATGAATGAGCGAGAAAGCTAATGAATGAGTTTCTCCAGAGTTTGATGCTTTCCATGCAGCGGGAGCTCCCAGAGTCCCCTCGGGAAGAAGTGGGGGGCGGCAAAGGGGGGGCGCGTGGATCTCAATTGTATGAATAAACCCAACTCTCCCGGGCGGGGAGGGGAGGGGGGGCGCACTGCCCCAGCTTCACCCCACACACCCACCCGTCCTTGTTCTCCGCCCTTCATCTGCAAAAGGTGGGACGTTCTCCCCCTTTTAATCAGACCCACCTTTTAAGGCATCTTCAGGACGGGGGGGTGGGGGGATGGGGGGAGAAGGTGGGGAAGAGGAGGAGAGGGGGAAACCCCCTTTTTCCTTCCTTCCTTCCTTCCTTCCTTCCTTCCTTCCTGCCTTCCTGCCTTCCTTCCTTCCTTCTTTCTTTCTTTCTTTCTTTCTCGCTTTCTTTCTTTCTTTCTCTTTTTCTTTCTTCCTTCCTTCCTTCCTTCCTTCTTCCTTTCTTCTTTCTCTCTTTCTTTCTTTCTTTCTCTTTCTTTCTTTCTTTCTTTTTTAAAATTAAAAAAAAACCCTCACTTTGTTCCATCTCAAAACTTTCTCCTTCTTCTCCTCTCTCTCCTCTCCCTGTCCCCCCCCTCCCTCTTGCCTTGAACATGCCTTTTCGTCGCTTGGATCCCCCCCACCCACCCACCACCCACCCACCGGAGCAAGAGCTGGGCTCCTTCCAGGCCTGCTCCCAACATCTGGACGTTCCTCTTTCCTCCAAGACCCCAAGACCCCTGCCCCCCCTGTTCTCCCTCCCTGCCCCCCTCCCCCAGCTTTCCGGACCCTGACAGCTTGCAGCCCCCCCTTTTTTTTTTTGGCTTGCTGGCTCACCCCTTAGCGCGGCGGCTTTCAGTCTGAAGGCAAGCGGCCTCAATACCGACGTCATCCCGTTCTCAGTGCATGGCTGTCCCGCGGCAAAGCCTCAGAAAGCTGGCTCGGGGGTGCATCTTCCGCTCCAGCCGCCCCCCGAAGGGTTCAGCGCCTCAGCCCGGCTCGGAAAGTCTCTTCTGGGCTCAGCCCCGCTTTGCGCTCTCGCCTCCGGAGGAATCCTGAGCTTGAAAGGGCTGGCCGGAAAGTTTGCGCTTCCCATTTAAGTCTCGGCTCGCGGGTGCCTTGCGGGGCAGCAGAAAAAGGGGGAGAGGAGGCTAGTTGGGCAGCCGGGGGGCTCCATGCTTGCTCGCCCACCGGCCCACCCCAGCCAACCCCCCCCACGGCGCGACCACCGCCGCCGCCGCCTTCTCTATCCTCCTCCCCGGGGAGAGCAGAGCCAAAGTCCAGCAGCGTGGCTCGCTCGCCTGCTGGAAAAAGTCCTTTTGCCGGAAGAAAAAGAACGAAAGAAAGAAAAGAAAGAAAGAAAGAAAGAAAGAAAGAAAGAAAGAAGAGAAGAAAGAAGAAAGAAAGAAAGAAAAGAAAGAAAGAAAGAAAGAAGAAAGAAAGAAAGAAAGAAAGAAAGAAAGAAGAGAGAAGAGAGAGAGAGAAAGAAGAGAGAGAGAGAAGAAAGAGAGAGAGAGAGAGAAAGAGAGAGAAAGAGAGAGAAAGAGAGAGAGAGAAGAGAGAGAGAAGAAAGAGAGAGAAGACAGAAGAGAGAGAGAAAGAAGAGAGAGAAGCAGAGAAAGGAGAGAGAAGAGAAAGAGAGAGAGAAAGAGAGAGGAGAAGAAGAGAAGAGAAGAGAAAGAAGAGAAGAAGAGAAAGAAAGAAGAGAAAGAAGAGAAGAAGAGAGAGAGAAGAAAAGAAAGAAGAAAGAAAGAGAAAGAAGAAGAGAAGAGAAGAAGAGAAAGAAAGAAAGAAAAAGAAAGAGAGAAGAGAAGAAAGAAAGAACGAGAAGAATAAGAAAGAAAGAACAAGAGAGAGAGAGAAGAAAGAGAAAGAAGAGAGAGAAGAGAAGAGAAAGAGAAGAAGAGAGAAGAAGAAGGAAGGAAAGGAAGGAAGGAAGAAGAAGAAGAAGAGAAGGAAAGAAGAAGAAGAAAGAAGAAAGAAAGAAAGAAAGAAAGAAAGAAAGAAAGAAAGAAAGAAAGAAAGAAAGAAGAAAGAAAGAAGAAAAGAAAGAAAGAAAGAAAGAAAGAAAGAAGAATAAGAAAGAAAGAAAGTAAAGAAAGAAAGAAAAACCGAGAGTCGCGGTTCGGGAAGACCTCGGCACCTCGCTTTTGCAAATTTGGCCCGGTTCTTTCTTTTTTTTTCCTTTTTGGGGTGGGGTGGGGGGTCTCTGCAAGAGGAACCCAGAAAGGGGTTTCCAGCGGCTCTTAAGAAGCGATGCGGCTCTTTCGCCCGGTGGAAATCCGCGTCTGGGTTTCTGTGGGAGGAGAGGAAAGGGGGAGAAGAGAGAGGAGAGGAAAGAAGAAAAGAGAGGAGGAAAAGAAACGGAGAAAAGGGAATTAAAAAAAGAAAGGAGAAAGGAGAAAGGGGTGGGAGTGGGGGAAACAGAGCTTTTCCAGCGACCAGCAGCCAGCCGGTCGATGCTGCCCTCCGGTGGGCTCGTTGGGAAGCTGGAAACGAAGGGAGTTTTTTTTTTCCCCCTTTGGCAAGGTTGAGAGGGGGGGCGGTTTGTGAAGGTGAATGAAAAAAAGGGAAAGGGCCCAGGAAATTAAATTAAACCCTTGGCAAAAAAAAAAAAAAAAAATCCGATGCTGCCCGGTTTAGAGAGAAGAAGCCGGCTTGAACCGAATCTGGCTTGCAAAAGGTTAATTGTACCTGCTTAGTTAAAGTGGGTTTTTTTTTCCCCAGGATCCCAGAAAAAACGGATGTCATGATAATTCATTGGGAACGGAATGGAGTGAAGTAGAGTGGAGTGGAGTGGAGTAGAGTAGAGTAGAGTAGTAGTGTAGTAGTGTAGAGTAGAGTAGAGTAGAGTAGAGAAGAGTAGAGAAGAGAAGAGAGAGAGAAGAGAAGAGAGAGAGAGAAGAGAGAGAGAAGAGAGAGAGAGAAGAAGAGAGAGAGAGAAGAGAAGAGAAGAGAAGAAGAGAGAAGAGAAGAGAAGAGAAGAGAAGAGAAGAGAAGAGAGAGAGAAGAGAAGAGAAGAGAAGAGAAGAGAAGAGAGAGGGAGGAGATTAGAATAGTAGATAGGATAGGATAGGATAGGATAGGATAGGATAGGATAGGATAGGATAGGATAGGATAGGATAGGATAGGTAGGATAGGATAGAATGGGATAGAATGGGATAGAATAGAATTCTTTATTGGCCAAGTGTGATTGGACACACAAGGAATTTGCCTTTGGTGCATAAGCTCTCAGTGTACATAAAGAAAAAATAAAATATATTCCTCAAGAACACTTAGTGATAGTCATAGGATACTAATAAGCAATCAAATTATACTAGAAAACAATAAAAACAATATAAGTTGTAAAGATACAAGCAACATGGCTCGAGTCATAAGTGGGAAGAGATAGGTACTACTAGTAAGGATAAGAAGAAGAATAGTAATACAGTCTTAGTAGTTAGTTTGACAGTGTTGTGGGAATTAGTTGTTTAAATGTCTGGGGAGATTCTCCATCCATCCTCCAAGATCAAAGGTGCTTTTTTCTTCTTCTTTCAAAAGATAGATAGATAGATAGATAGATAGATAGATAGATAGATGATAGAGAGATAGAGAGATAGAGAGATGATAGATAGAAAGAGAGAAAGAGAGATAGGAGATAGATGATAGATAGATAGATAAATAGATAGATGATAGAGAGATAGAGAGATAGAGAGATGATGATAGATAGATAGATAGATAGATAGATAGATAGATAGATAGATAGATAGATAGATGATAGATAGATGATAAATAGATGATAGATGGATAGATGGATGATAGATAGATAGATAGATGAGAGAGAGAGAGAGAGAGATCTTAGAGAGATAGATAGATAGAGAGATGAGAGAGAGATAGAAAGATAGATAGATAGATAGATAGATAGATAGATAGAGATAGATAGATGAGAGAGAGAGAGAGAGAGAGAGAGAGAGAGATAGCTTTACTGATTAGTCTATTGGCCATATTTCAAAAGGCTACTGGACTTTCTTTGTTTCTCCTTCAGAACTGAAGAAGCTCCTGGGATGAGAAGCGAAACATCTTCAAAGGGAAAACAAACACAGTCCAGTCGCCTTTTGGGGAAAAAAAACAGCACTTTTGGGACAATCAATCAATCAATCAATCAATTTGTAGGAGGCAAACATCCACTGCTTGTGGACTTCACTTGGAGGTGGAACAAAAGCTGTTGGAACCCAGCCAAATTTCTATTTCATTTCTAGGTCTTTATTTTTTTTTTTAATGTTTATTTTTTAGCCTTGGGTTTCTGTCTTTCTTCTGATCTTGGAAGTATCCAAAATAGGGGGGGATAGTGGGGGATCCGTCATTAAGGGAAATGCGGAGCTTCAGAAGCTGAAGAACCGAAGAAGCTCCTTGGATGAGAAGCGAAACGTCTTCAGGGAAAAACAAAGAAAATCCAGTTGCCTTTTTGTGGGGTGAGGAAACAAACACCTTTGGGACCTTGGGGTTTTAACTGGCTGTGAGTCTTTGGGGTCACCCAACACTCTCAACCCAATCCGGGGTTAGGTTGGCTTCGATGAAAGTCATTCATTGTCCTTTGGGTAGACAGACGAGCGGCATATAAATTTAATAACTTGTGTTCATTCAGCCCAGTTTTTTTTTTTTTAATTTGATTTATATGCCGCCCTTCTCCGGAGACTCAGGGCGGCTTACAATGCGCTAAGCAATAGCCTTCATCCTTTTGTATATTTATACAAAGTCAGCTTATTGCCCCCACAAACTGGGTCCTCAATTTACCTACCTTAGAAAGGATGGAAGGCTGAGTCAACCTTGAGCCTTGGCAAGATTCGAACCTGCAGTAATTGCAGGCATCTGGTCTTAATAACCAGCTTAATAACAGGGTGCCTTAGACCACTGTACTACCAAGTTGTGGTTGCATTGCTGCAACAGACTAACACAACTCTTTTTTTTTTTTAAAGGGTTAAGTGAACGGTAACCAAGGTTCCAGTCCTTAATATGTCCCCGAGGGTTAGTCTCACGGGACGATCAGAAGCACTAATGGTTAAGGAATTGAGATGAAGATTGTTGAAAAGTTATTCTCTATTTAATTACACTCCTAACCGAATAAAAGAAAGGGTTTGGAACAGAGGGTGATTTTTTTTTTTTAAGGAATTCTTAAACGTTGCCCAAATAGGTGATCAGTAATGCATTGGATGGAAAAGCTGCTAGTCCCTAGGAGAATTTACAGCATAAATCCCAGGGAATGCTTCGGCCAGTTGAATGCCAATTATAAACACTCAGTTTCCCTCTTTCTACCACACCTGATTTTTTATTTTATTTTTCTTCCGTCTCCTGGACTGGAAGTCGCTTAAAGGATCAAAAGAGAGCGCCAGATTTCCTTTAAAAAAAGCAGTTTTCTTCTCAAATTGCTGGCGAAAAGAATGGAGAAGCGTCGTATTCTCCCTAGCGCACCAAACTTGGGAAAGAATTTTGCCCCTTTTTCCCCAGCTGTCTAAAATTAAAAAGGGATCCGTAGATGGCTTTGTTTTCTCAAATTCAATTTATAAATAAAAACAGGGAGAGAGTAAAAACACCCTGGCTAGGTATTTTAAGCACTGCAATGAGTAATTTACTCATTCAAACAGACGTGGATTCCACACTCCCACCCCATAAAAATCAGCCCATGGCAAAACATTCCTGGCCAAATAACGACTAAAAATTAGCATTTGCCTGTGGAAGTGACCACAGGCTCCAGACCTTTTAAAAGAAAAGCTAACCCAGAAAATAAAAATGTCAAAAAGAGCAGAAATGCACTTGTGTAATGAACATCATTTGCATTTCGAGTTTAAAATGGCAAAGAAAAGAGAAAAAAAAATCAGAATGGATTTTAAATAATTGGCCAAGGAGCTTTCTTTCATATACCCAGATTTTCTCTCTCTCTCTCTAAGTTTAAGTTGATTTATTTGTCAACTTACAGGACAACTTATTTGTCAAGGTTACAGGTAAAAGTAGAAACATAATTTGAATACATGAAAAGAGTAAGTAAAAAAAGGAATATTAGGACAGGAACAGTAGGCACGCTGGTGCACTTATGCACGCCCCTTACAATCGGTTTAAATTTAGCTTTTAAATTTAAAGCCACGCGGAAGGAGGAATTTTGGAGCGCGGATATACTTACCCTACATCCAGGTAAGATGTAGAAGGCCTCTCTCTCTCTCTCTCTCTCTCTCTCTGCAAACAGACTTTAAAACAAAACCAAAAAAAAAGTAAAGAAAAAAAATATTGCAATTTTCTTCTAGGGACTTTTTTTCCCTCTCCCCCCCCCCCCAATTCCTGATCTTTTTAGGATTGCAAATATGCAACGGGTCATTGGGTCATCAGACAGCCCAGACCATCTCCAGGGATCTGAGGTGCCGAATCCCCTGCTTGGATGGGTGCAGGTAGCTTCACCCCACGATCCAAAGATGCTGGATGGGACGACAACAACAACAAAAATTCAGAGGCAGAGCAGAGAACGGATGAAGGAAGAGGATGGATCTGCAGCCGAGCACACACGGGGAAAAAATTGATTTCTCTGCTGCCTCCTGTTGCTTTTAAATAGCTGCAGGGACTTTTAAAAAAAGCAAAAAAAAAAAAAACTTTGGGAACCAGGTGTCTGGTTTCTGTGCGCTTTCCAAGCTAATGAATATCAAACTTACTTCCAGGAATGACTCCTGTAAGCCAGAAGCTTAGCCTCCTCTCTCCAAATTGCAGGCCGGGGGCCGAGGAAGTGCCAAATCCTTCTATGCTTGGCTCTCTGTTCGCCTTTGCGAAGGTGCAGATGATGTCCCACTGTGTAAAAGAAGGGAGGTGCGGAAGGTGGGGGGGGGAAAGGGGAGGAGAGGAAAATGGGTAAGAAAGATCCTCCTGCCCAAGGCTGGCTAGCATCAGAGAAGGGATGAAGAAGGGACTTTGGAGGAGGGGACTCGACCCAGCTCGATGGAGGATGTCCTATCTCCATCGACGGGATGGATGGGCCACCAAACGTCTGCAGCTCCCAAGGGAAAAGAAGGGGAAGCCATTCTGCAGTGGTATTGGAGTCTTTGTGTTCCCCGTCTTTTTTTCCCCCTACTCTTTTCTCACAGGTAGATAGTGAGATAGATGGGCAAGTGGATGAGTGGGTGGACAGATAGATGAACAGATAGGTAAGTGTATAGAACAGATGGGTAGGTAGGTAGGTAGGTAGGTAGGTAGGTAGGTAGGTAGGTAGGTAGGTAGATGAGAGAAAGAGAGAGATGTACCTATATAAATTAAGTGGATGGATGGATGGATGGATGGATGGATGGATGGATGGATGGATGGACAAGTAGACAAGTTGAGTATGTTTGTAGGTAGGTAGGTAGGTAGGTAGAAGTAGATAGATAGATAGATAGATAGATAGATAGATAGATGATAGATGATAGATAGATAGATAGATAGATAGATAGATAGATAGATAGATAGATAGAAAGATGAGAGAAAGAGAGAGATGTACCTACATAAATTAAATAGATGGACGGATGGATGGACAAGTAGGCCAGTTGAGTATGTTTGTAGGTAGGTAGATTAGATAGATAGATAGATAGATAGATAGATAGATAGATAGATAGATAGATAGATAGACAGACAGACAAAATGGATGATGGATGGATGGATGGATGGACGGACTGACAGAGATGAACAGATAGATGACTGTATAGAATAGATGGGTAGGTAGGTAGGTAGGAAGATAAAAGAGCGAAAAAGAGGGATATGGCTGGCTGGATGAATGGATGGACGGACAGACAGACAAATTGAGTGTATAGGTAGACAGACAGACAGAGAAAACATGAGTGGAATAGATGGGATGAGAGAGAGAGAGAGAGATGGATTGGATGGATGGATGGATAAACAAGTTGAGTAGACAGATGGACAGACTTGAATAGACAACACTGATAATTTATTATGGAATTTCCCAAGTTCTACACAATCAAGTGCAAACAAAAATAACGACTGATTAATCTGGTTTCACACACACGTATCACCCTTGTAAGCCATCCACAGCATACCCAAGAAGCCACAATTGTTGGGTAGATATAACCAGGCTTAGTTAGGCCGTGGCTCAAAAACCATCACGGCTGGGTCCGGATGCTAAGCTCCATTCAGCTTCCTGCCATCAGTATACACAGAAAGGACAGGATTTGCCTTGGTCCGTTTTGAGTCTCCATCCCATCGTCAAATAAACTTGCGGGAATTTAAGGAGGGCTGTGAATTCCGCAGGTGAGGAATTCAAAATGGTTCGAGCTTCAAAACTGTTAGTTGTCTTTCCATAAGTATGAGCAAGCAGGAAAGTTTCGTTCGAATTATTCTTTGCTGCAAAAAATTACAGCTAGAGCAATTTGGTTTTTTCCCCCAAAAAACACATCCTTTATTCTTTCTTGTTTTAATATGAAATGTTAATCAACCACCTCTTTTTATAAGCGGAAGGAACTCGATCCCTTTCCACTTTCTTCCATGGAAAGCCAGTTTGCGTTCCTCATCGTTTTTTACTATCCTTTTTTTTTTTAATTTTGATTTATATGCCGCCCTTCTCGGAGACTAAGGGCGGCTTACAATGCGTTAAGCAATAGCCTTCATTCTTTTGTATATTTATACAAAGTCAGCTTATTGCCCCCACAATCTGGGTCCTCAATTTACCTACCTTAGAAAGGATGGAAGGCTGAGTCAACCTTGAGCCTTGGAGAGATTCGAACCAGCAGAAATTACAGGCAGCTGTGTTAATAACAGGGTGCTTAGACCACTGTACTACCAAGGCTCTTTTAGAAGTCGACGCTAAACTTTCGTGTACATTTGATCCCGGTGGTGAATCCAGCTCTCCGACCAGATCGTCCCTTTTTAAGGAAAGAAAATGAAATTCTATAACCCTGAACTGACAAACAAGGATTTTTTTCTTGTGCGTTTGTATTTCTAACACAAACACACGAGTCCTGCCCTCCCCCCAGTCACATCTGAATTCTTTTGGCCAAGCTGGCCTCTCCAGAATTTGCTCGAAAAGCTCTCTCGTGAGTTCATAAACATACCTCAGGAATAGAGTCCACAAATTACAGGTCGACGCTAAAAACAGTCATCTAACACGACCGCGAAGGTACAGGATAGGTTCTTGAGAAACGGCTCCTGGAATGAATGAAAAAAAAAAGAGAGAGATGTTCAGATCCTAGAAAGAGCAACAAAGACAATAAAGATAATCTGGAAGCTAAATCGTATGAAGAACGGTTGAAGGAAAAAGGTATGTCTATTCCAAGGGTCAGCAACCTGCAGCTCTGGAGCCGCATGTGGCTCTTTCACCCCTCTGCTGCGGCTCCTTGTCACTCAAATATGCACCACGATCGCCAATGTGCGACACCCACCGGCACGCAATTTATTGAGATTTTCAACCCCCGGTAGGCCAACCATGGATAAATCCAAGAAAAGAAAAGTTTCAGAAGAAAACAGAACGTTGAATTCAACTACAGATGCTAGTTTTGTGGCTCGAGAAATAGTCAGGCACGGGAAGGGTTTTGTGGCTCCCGGTGTTTTCTTTTCTGTGGGAAACGGGTCCAAATGGCTCTTTTGAGTGTTTAAGGTTGCAGATCCCCTGCCCTAGTCTAACAAAGAGAAGGACTATGGGTGACGTTGGTAGCAGTGTTCTAATATTTGAGGGCCTATCACGTAGAGGATGGGGACAACCTATTCTCCAAAGCACCCGAAGGCAGGACAAGAAGCGATGGATGGAAACTAATCAAGGAGGGAAGCAACCTAGAACTAAGGAGAAATTTCCTGACAATGGGAACAATTCATCAGAGGAACAATTGTTATGTTCTCCCATAGCTTGCTAAACTCCAGAGGTTGTGAATGTTTCAGGACTGGAAGTTTTCAAGAAGAGATTGGACTTTTTGTCTGAAATGGTATAGGGTTTTGAGTAGGGGGTTGGACTAGAAGACCTCCAAGGTCCCTTCCAACTCTGTTATGAATGCTTGTAAGTGTGAACAACTGTCATAAGTCACTTTTTCCAGTGTTGTTGTAACTTCAAAGAGTCACTGCATGAACTGTTGTAAGTCGAGGACTCTCTGCATTCAAAATATCATATTATTATTATTATTATTATTATTATTATTATTATTATTATTAAATCTTTGGGGAGATTCACAGCCTTTGAGGCTGGTTAATGACTCAGCAGCTCGAGTCCTAACCAAGGACCTAGGAACTGTTAAGGTATCGTTGGAGGATGTAAGCTGTTCCGAGTAAGGTGGTTTTTTGTAGAGTCAAAATGTTCAAGTCCGGCAAATTTAGAATTTCTAAATAGCGGGGTAGCCCTTTGGGTATTGCTCCGAGGGCTCCAATTACAATCGGGACAACACACAATTTCTTTTTCCACAGTCGCTCAACTTCAATTGACAAATCCCGGTACTTTGTGATTTTTTCTTGCTGCTTATCTTCAATTCGTGCATCACCAGGTATTGCAATGTCAATGAACCATACTTTTTTCTTTTCAACTATTGTTATGTCAGGTGTGTTGTGGACCAAGTGCCTGTCAGTCTGAATCCTAAAGTCCCACAAGATCTTGAGTTTCTCATTCTCTAAAACTTTCTCAACCTGATGTTCCCAGTGGTTTTTGCTGTACTCAAATCCAAACTTCTGGCACAATTTCCAGTGAATGATTTTAGCAACACGGTCATGGCGTTGTAGGTAGTCAGTTTGTGAAATTTTGCTGCACCCACTGATCAGGTGGTCGACTGTCTCATCTTTCTCATTGCAGAGGCGGCATTTGCTGGTTGGTGGTAACATGTTGAATTTTTGCCTTCATACAGTTTGTGGCTAGGGCTTGTTCTTGAGCTGCCAAAATAAAGCTTTCTGTTTCTTTTT
This sequence comes from Pantherophis guttatus, assembly GCF_029531705.1. The sequence continues at coordinate 207,592 of NW_026844104.1, forward strand.
TCAGTACTCCTGATCTTAACCAGTTCCAAGTTAGTTTCTGGTCAGCTTTGCCTTCAATACTTTTCAAGTATTGGCCATGCAGAGCTTTGTGTTTCCAATTTTCAGCTCGCTGCTCAATTACTTCTTTCTTATATTCTGCTTTTGTTTTAGTTGTCTTTTAAAAGGCCTCCTTTATTTACTTCCTTAATCATTGGTTCTTCACTTTTCTGGATGTAACCATTCAAGCTGCATTTTTCTTCTTCCACAGTCTGCTTTACTTGTAGGAGTCCTCGACCACCCTCTGCTCTTGGTAAATATAATCGGTCAACATCACTTTTAGGGTGCAAGGCATGATTCATTGTCATAAACTTCCTTGTTTTTCTGTCCAAATTGTCTAACTCCATCTGGGTCCAGTCAATTATTCCTGCAGAGTATCTAATCACAGGTATAGCCCAGGTATTTATGGCTTTTATGATGTTTCCTCCACTCAATTTGGACATTAATATCTTACCTTTTCAACTATTGTTATGTCAGGTGTGTTGTGGACCAAGTGCCTGTCAGTCTGAATCCTAAAGTCCACAAGATCTTGAGTTTCTCATTCTCTAACACTTTCTCAACCTGATGTTCCCAGTGGTTTATATTGTACTCAAATCCAAACTTCTGGCACAATTTCCAGTGAATGATCTTAGTAACACGGTCATGGCTGTGGCGTTGTAGGTAGTCAGTTTGTGAAATTTTGCTGCACCCACTGATCAGGTGGTCGACTGTCTCATCTTTCTCATTACAGAGGCGGCATTTGCTGTTGGTGGTAACATGTTGAATTTTTGCCTTCATGAAGTTTGTAGCCAGGACTTGTTCTTGAGCTGCCAAAATGAGGACCCAGTTTGTGGGGGCAATAAGCTGACTTTGTATAAAGATACAAAAGTATGAAGGCTATTGCTTAACGCATTGTAAGCCGCCCTGAGTCTCCGGAGAAGGGCGGCATATAAATCAAATTAAAAAAATAAAAGCCTTCTGTTTCTTTTTTCAGTACTCCTGATTTTAACTAATTCCAAGTTAATTTTGGTCAGCTTTGCCTTCAATACTTTTCAAGTATTGGCCATGCAGAGCTTTTCTTTTCCAATTTTCAGCTCACTGCTCAATTACTTCTTTCTTATATTCTGCTTTTGTATTATTATTATTATTGGTTAATCTTTAGTGAGATTCACAGCCTTTGAGGCTGGTTAATAGCTCAGCAGCTCAAGTCCTAACCAAGGACCTAGGAACTGTTAAGGTATCGTCGGAGGATGTAAGCTGTTCCGAGTAAGGTGGTTTTTTGTAGAGTCAAAATGTTCAAGTCCGGCAAATTTAGAATTTCTAAATAGCGGGGTAGCCCTTTGGGTATTGCTCCAAGGGCTCCAATTACAATCGGGACAACACACGATTTCTTTTTCCACAGTCGCTCAACTTCAATTTGCAAGTCCCGGTACTTTGTGATTTTTTCCAAAAGGACCGGGACTTGCAAATTGAAGTTGAGCGACTGTGGAAAAAGAAATCGTGTGTTTTGTCCCGATTGTAATTGGAGCTTAATTGTAATTGTAATTATTATTATTATTATTATTATTATTATTATTATTATTATTATTATTGTATAATATTTTCCTCCCACTACAAATTCCAGATTTGGGATGGGCTGCCCAATTGGCCATGGATCCCTTCTTCACGGAGATGAAGAAATATCTCCACTTCTCTGCCATGTTCAAATATGGAACCGCTCCAAGGGCTCATGTTGTCCCGTGAGATGATCTCCAGATTAGCAATGAGCAAGAAAACGAGGGGACATCAAAGTGGAATTAACTCGTCTCCGTCCATTCCCAGCCCTGGTGCTCCCGAAACATCTCAATGGGTTTTGAGAAATTACACAGCCCGTTATGGACTGTGCCAGTGGTGACATGTTCAAATCTCGGCCACTGTTTGATGTCAAATGCTTGGCATTCTTTTCCAGCACACCCGGGGCCTTTGTTCCTCGGCCACCAAAAAGCCAAGAGCCCCCCCCCATCCCTCAAGACAATGTTGCTTTTGGGAGTCTTAAAAGTCTTTAAAGAGCCTTGGTAGTACAAGGGTTTAAGGCACCCTGTTATTAAGCTGGTTATTAAGACCCGCTGCCTGCAATTACTGCAGGGTTCGAATCTCGCCAAGGTCAAGATTGACTCAGCCTTCCATCCTTTCTAAGGTAGGTAAAATGAGGACCCAGTTTATGGGGGCAATAAGATGACTTTGTATAAAATATACAAAAGGATGAAGGCTTATTGCTTAACGCACTGTAAGCCGCCCTGAGTCTCCGGAGAAGGGCGGCATATAAATCAAATTTTTTAAAAAAAAAAAGAAAGAGAAAGAAAGAGAAAGAGGAAGAGAAGGAAGGAAGGAAGAAAGAAAGAAAGAAGAAAGAAGAAAGAAAGAAAGAAAGAAAAGAAAGAGAAGAAAGAAAGAAAGAAAAAAGAAAAGAAAGAAAGAAAGAAAGAAAGAAAGCTGACTTTGTATAAAATATACAAAAGGATGAAGGCTATTGCTGAGCACATTGTAAGCCGCCCTGAGTCTCCGGAGAAGGGCGGCATATAAATCAAATTTAAAAAAAAATGCTTCTCTTTGGACAGATGGAAGAGCGTCCATTACTGGAAGGAAAGTCCACTTTGGTTTCAACGGATGAAAAAAAAATTGCACACGGGTGAATTGCCGGAGCTGTTCCGTAGATGAATAGATTAGAGCCATAAAGATGTGCCATAAAGGGGGGGGGGCGGGGGGGAATCCAGAAGTCATGGGTGGAAAATCATCAAAGAACGATCCAATCTGGAACTAAGGAGAAATTTCCTGGTGGTGAGAACAATTAACCAGTGGAACAGAAGTTGCCTCCAGAAGCTGTGGGTGCTTCATCACTGGAGGTTTTCAAGAATGGCTCAGCCATTTGTCTGAAATGGTACTGGGTGTCCTGCTTGAAGAGAAGGACCAGGGGATGTATGATAGCATCTTCCAATATCTAAGGGGCTGCCCCGAAGAAGAGGGAGTCAACCTACTCTCCAAAGCACCTGAGAAACAAGAAACAATGGCTGGAAAACTAATCAAGGAGAGAGGCATCCTCATGGAAAAGGAGGAACAGGCTCAGACTCAACCCTTCCAAGACCGAGTGGCTGTGGCTTCTGGCGTCCCGATATAGTCAGCTGGTGCCATCGCTGACTATTGGGGGTGAATCTTTGCCCCCCAGAGAGGGCTCGCAATCTGGGTGTCCTCCTGGACGCACGGCTGTGTCTTTAGAAGAGCACATGACGGCCGTGGCCAGGGGGGCCTTTTATCAGGTTCGCCTGATTCGCCAGTTGCAGCCCTTTCTGGACAGGGACGCCTTGCGCACGGGTCACTCACGCCCTTGTCACCTCCCGGCTGGACTGTTGTAATGCTCTCTACATGGGGCTCCCCTTGAAGAGCACTCGGAGGCTCCAGTGGTCCAGAATGCGGCCACGCAGGTGGTTATGGGCGCATCTCGTTGTGCCCCTGTGACACCCATCCTGCGCGAGCTGCACTGGCTCCCAGTGGTCTTCCGGGTGCGATTCAAGGTGTTGGTCACCACCTTTAAAGCGGTCCATGGCATAGGACCCGGGTACCTTCGAGACCGACTTCTGCCACCAACAGCCTCCACCGGCCAGTCCGCTCCCACAGAGAGGGTCTCCTCCAGGTGCCATCGGCCAAGTTATGTCGGCTGGCGACACCCAGGGGGAGGGCCTTCTCTGTGGGAGCCCCAGCCCTGTGGAACGAACTGCCCCTGGAAATGCGTAAGATCTCCGACCTCCGGGTATTTCGTTGTGCACTCAAGACCCTGTTGTTCCGCCAGGCCGGGCTATCAACATAACAATTTTAAATTGGGTTTTAAATTCCTGGGGTTTTAATTGAGCCGAATTCATTTAATGAATTTTAAACTATTTTAACTGATGTTGTCTTGTGTTTTTAATAGGCTGTACACCGCCCTGAGTCCTTCAGGAGAAGGGCGGTATAGAAATAAAATTATTTATTTATTTATTTATTTATTTATTTTGAAATTGAGGAGAAACTTCATAACAGTGAGGACAATTAACCAGTGGAACTGCTTGCCACCAGAAGTTCTGGGTGCTCCATCACTGGAGGTTTTTAAGAAAAGACTGGACAACCACTTGTCTAAAACGGTGTAGGATCTCCTGCTTGGGCAGGGGGCTGGATTAGAAGACCTCTAGGGTCCCTTCCGGCACTATTCTGATTGATTGACGTTGCCAATTCCCTTCCTAATTCTTGCAAGCCAGACGGTCAGGATATTTTATCAGCAAGACCTGGATTTAAGACGTGAACTTATCCGATCAGAAGGGCAAATGAGGACCCTCTCAAGTAAAAATGCAACAATTCTCAAACTTAAGAAACAAAGCTAGCTTTGGATGGGAGTAAATGGGCGTAGGCTCTCCCAGGTTTTTTTTATTATTATTATTTTTATTTTTTAAAAAAATCCAATAAAAATATCCTTCGAAATTTAAAGTTAAGCAGAGCTGGATAGGAATAGCCACTTCTCTGTCCGTTATGATGTGCTGCGGCGAGCTTTCTCAGAGAAACTGGTAGTGGAGTTTTAATAAGTAGCGTCTTGTTCTGCCTGATTTAATGTTGGGCTTTTTAAAACTCCCTTTTTTTTTTCACTTGGCTTCGTTATTTCTGGCAAAGCAAAGACTAAACTTTCCATGGGTGTTTGGTGTGTCCAGAACTATAATTATGTCTATCTGTGGCTCTTTTGCAAGCTCGGTGAGCTCTAATTGCTAGCCAGCTGTCCCCAAACACCCAACTCCCTTTACTGAATGATTAAATATATATATATATATATTAAAAAAATAGGTCTGGAAGATGAAACGCCTTGAAAAATCCATCAATAAATTCTTACGTTTCTTCCATGCATTCCTGTTTTAATGACCCCGATCGTCGAAGATCTGGCCTAACAAATAATTTTTTTCTCCTCTGTCATTCCACCAATTTTTCATGACCATGGGATTCAAAATTTTTTACTACCAGTTCTGTGGGCGTGGCTTGGTGGGCGTGGCAGGGGAAGGATACTGTAAAATCTCCATTACCTCCCCACTCCAGGGGAAGGATATTGTAAAATCTCCATTCCTTCCCCACTCCAGTGGAAGGATACTGTAAAATCTTCATTCCCTCCCCACTCCAGTGGAAGGATACTGTAAAATCTCCATTCCCTCCCCACTCCAGTGGAAGGATACTGTAAAATCTCCATTCCCTCCCCACTCCAGTGGAAGAATAGTGTAAAATCTCCATTCCCTCCCCACTCCAGTGTTTTTAAGAAGAGACTGAAGAGTCGCTTGTCTGAAATGGTATAGGATAGTGGTGCATGCCAGAGGTGGCAGGGAGCCCTTTCTATGAGCTTGTGCGCCGTTGCCCCAGCCAGCTCCATCACGTTTCTCCCGCAGGGGGGAGAGAGAGAGGAAGGGAAGGAGAGAGAGAGGGAGGGGAAGAGAGAGAGAAAGAAGGGGGAGAGAAAAGAGAGGGGGAGGGAAAGAGAGCGAGAAAGAGAGAGAGAGGAAGGGAGGGAAAGAGAGGGGGAAGGGAAAGAGAAAGAGAAAGAGAGCAGGAGGGAAAGAGAGAGGGGAGGGAAAGAGAGAGAGGGAAAGAGAGGAGAGAGAAAGAGAGGGGGAGGGAAAGGGAGAGAGAGGGAGGGAAAGAGAGAAATTATATTATTGCTAAACATAATGTTTCAAAAGGGGAAAAAATGAAGGGCATAAAAGTGCATTTATCACGTTATTTTTTAGAACAATTAGCTGAACTCTGCGTTGCTTATCATTCTTTTTGGTAGTAAAAACCTCATTATTCAGGATAAATTGCCGTGTTGGCACTTTGCAATAAATAAGTGGGGTTTGGGTTGCAGTTTGGGCACTCGGTCTCTAAAAGGTTCGCCATCACTTGGTATAGGATCTCCTGCTTGATCAGGGGGCTGGAATAGAAGACCTCCAAGCCAAGGTCCTTTTCAGCTCTATTCTGATTCTGATTCATTATGCAAGCAGGAAGCAGCAAAAGGAGAAGGAAGGGAGTTGATGATTTCCAAAACTGCATCATTATTTCTTCTTCTTCTTCTTCTTCTTCTTCTTTCTTCTTCTTCTTCTTCTTCTTCTTCTTCTTCTTCTTCTTCTTCTTCTTCTTCTTCTTCCTTCTTCTCCTCCTCCTCTTCTCCTTAATACTTCTTCTTCTTCTCCTCCTCCCTCCTCCTCCTTAATACTTCCTCTTTTCTTCTTCTTCTCCTCCTCCTTCTCCTTCACAATACTTCTTCTTCTCCTCCTCCTCCTCCTTCTCCTTATACTTCTTCTTCCTCCTCCTCCTCTTCCTCCTTCTCAATACTTCTTCTTCTCCTCCTCCCCCGTCCTTCTCCTTCTCCTTAATACTTCTTCTCCTCCTCCTCCTCCTTCACAATACTTCTCCTCCTCCTCCTCCTCCTTCTCCTTAATACTTCTTCTCTCCTCCTCCTCTTCCTCCTTCTCAATACTTCTTCTCCTCCTCCTCCCCCTCCCCTCCTTCTCCTTCTCCTTAATACTTCCCTTCTTCTTCTTCTTCTTCTTCTTCTTCTTCTTCTTCTTCTTCTTCTCCTCCTCCTCCTCCTCTCTCTTTTCCTTCTCCTTAATATTCCTCCTCCTCCTTCTCCTCAATACTTTTCTTCTTCTCCTCCTCTCCTCCTCCTTCTCTTTCTCCTTAATACTTTCTTCTTTCCTCCTCCTCCTCCTCCTTCATACTTCCTCTTCTTCTTCTTCTCCTCCTTCTCCTTCACAATACTTTCCTCCTCCTCCTCCTCCTCCTCCTCCTTCTCCTTAATACTTCTTCTCCTCCTCCTCCTCTTCCTCCTTCTCAATACTTCTTCTTTCTCCTCCCCCCGTCCTTCTCCTTCTCCTTAATACTTCTTCTCCTCCTCTCCTCCTCCTTCTCAATACTTTTTCCTCCTCCTCCTCCTCCTTCTCCTTAATACTTCTTCTCCTCCTCCTCTCTTCCTCCTTTCAAATACTTCTTCTTCTCCTCCTCCCCCGTCCTTCTCCTTCTCCTTAATACTTCTTCTCTCCTCCTCCTCCTCCTTCACAATACTTCTCCTCCTCCTCCTCCTCCTCCTTAATACTTCTTTCTCCTCCTCCTCTTCCTCCTTCTCAATCCTTCTCCTCCTCCTCCTCCCCCTCCCCTCCTTCTCCTTCTCCTTAATACGTCCCTTCTTCTTCTCTTCTTCTTCTTCTTCTTCTTCTTCTTCTTCTTCTTCTTCTTCTTCTCTCTTCTTCTTCTTCTCTCCTCCCTCCTCCTCCTCCTCCTCCTCTTCTCCTTTCCTTAATACTTCCTCCTCCTCCTCCTTCTCCTCAATACTACTTCTTCTTCTCCTCCTCCTCCCCCTCCTCTTCCTCCTCCTTCTCCTTCACCTTCTTCTGTTAAACAAAGACGATGCACATCAGACATCTTGGCTTCCGCCTTTTCAGAACCGGCAGGAGACGTGGTGAGGTTGGCTCACCAAATTGGCTTTTCATTTCCATCTCCCAAGGAGCCCGAGAGGCTGCTATCAGCTCCATCTCTTCCACAACTGGAGCTCAGTTGTGGGTTCCTTGGCTTTCTTTTATTTTGTTGGCTGCGGGGACTTCTTCCTGAGCAGGAAAACCAACTGCTTTTGTAGACAAACACCCTTTGTCAGGAGGAACTCAAAGCCAGGAATAGATTAATCACAGCAGGCTATTTCGAAGGACAGAAGTCAATGCAAAGGAGCTGCATTGTGTTGTGGAAAACAGTAGTTCTTGCTACCCAAGAACTCCAGATTAAGGGATCTTCTCTAAATTAGAGGGATGATTAGACCAATGGAACAATTGAGCTAGATGCAAAAGAAGCTAAAATGAGGTAGACCTCTCTCTTTCTAGTGGGCAATGCAATAACCACGAATCGGGGATGATTTTGCTACAGACTGTTGTGGCTCCGTTACCTGCACCTGTGTCATCGGCAGGAGAGGACTCCGAGAGTGAAGGCCTCCCTCTCCAGGACCCTCCTCTCTGGCAATGCCTTCGGTGTCCGCCGAAGGGCAAGAGATAGGGCCAGGGCCAAGCACATCCATGCAGCCACAGATGGACAGTGATGAGGGTAATGAGTCTTGGCTGGATCCACGCCAGCGTAGCAGAGATAAGCGCGCGCAACAGAAGAAAAGGCGTGCCCGAGATTAGGCTGAGTCACTGGACCACACCCCACAGGATATAAAAGGGAGCGTGGTGGCCAGTCAAGCCTTGTGACGAACAAAGCTGAAAGCTTCCACGCCATTCTGCATTGCCGGACTTTTTGCTATAGACTTTGCTGGATTATCTTTCGACTTGATTGATTCTGTAATTATTGAGCTGTTTCCTTTGATGTACCAGAAGCGGAGAGATGTTATCTCTTCCCTTCGTGAATAATAAACTCCTGGCAGGCAGCCACTAGGTTGCTGCCAAGTTCCGTTATCATAAAGAAAAGGATTTTGTCGGCTGGTTTGGTTTTTAACTCTTGGACGTCTGTTGGTGTGTGTGCGTGTGGGACGGGAACAGAACACAGACGGCATGGCCAAACTAAATTGATAAAACTCTACCCAGAAGAAAAGAGTGTAGCTAGTATGTCAGGAATGTTGTTAGGCAGAAACCGTTCGATTTTGAAGTCCCAGAATTCTAGCTGACGGCAATCAATCAGTTATATTTGGTGCTGAGGGGTCTTTGGTGCTCTCTGAGCTCGGTTGTTTTCTTGCAGACGTTTCATGCCCAAACTAGGTAACATTATCAGTGCCAGTGACTACGGTAGCATCAGTGACTAATATTGATGATGTTACAGTTTGGGTCATGAAACATCTGCAAGAAAAACAACCAAGCTCAGAGAGCACCAAAGACCCCATATATATCGTCATCCTCTTCCTCTTCCTCCTCCTCCTCCTTTCTGCAAACCCCACTCCTTATACTAGCACTGATGATATTACATAATTGGGTCATGAAACGTCTGCAAGAAAACCACCAAGCTCAGAGAGCACCAAAGATCCCATATTAAACAAATCTAATTGGTATCTCGCTCTCCACATCATCATTGCAGCCAGGATCTCGTTCGTGCAAGAATGGAAATCTAAAAATATTCCATCGGAAGCTACGTTAACCGCAAAGATCATGGACTGTGCAGAAGCAGAAAAGCTTACCGGACTTTTGCGAGATAGACAAGAATCGAGGTTATATAGGAGTTACATAGTTATATAGTTCGTTTTTACTGGGTGTAATTGAAGGATGTACAGTTATAGAGACTAATTTGATTTTGAATTTTTTATTTTATTTTTTTTTTATTTGATTTATATGCCGCCCTTCTCCGGAGACTCAGGGTGGCTTACAATGTGCTCAGCAATAGCCTTCATTTTTTGTATATTTATACAAAGTCAGCTTATTGCCCCACAAACTGGGTCCTCAATTTACCTACCTTAGAAAGGATGGAAGGCTGAGTCAACCTTGAGCCTTGGCGAGATTCGAACCTGCAGTAATTGCAGGCAGCTGGTCTTAATAACCAGTTTAATAACAGGGTGCCTTAGACCACTGTACTACCAAGGCTCTTGGAATTTAATAACGGCAGCCAGATTTTGGTGGCGCAATACTGGAAGAAGGAAGAAATACCTACTATTGGAGAATGGACATTAAAAGTAGCCAATCTGGCGGAGATGGCTAAAATTTCTGCATATTTGAAGGACCGTTCGAATGAAAGATATGTACTGGAATGGAGAAGATGGATTGACTATAAACAAAACAAATATGGGACTAAAAAGTTGCAAATAGCTCATGAATGAAATATTCAGATGATTTCTCTTTTTTTTTTCTTCTACTTTGATATCTTAGTATCTATGGCGGAGTTAAAGAGTAAGGGAAGTTAAGAGTTTATAGTTAGTTTGCTTATGTTAGGTTATGTTTGTTAAATGCAATACCCTGTATTTTGCTCTGGGAAGTCAGAGGGGGGGGAGGGAGAGGGGAAGGGGGGGAAGGGGGGGAATTTGTTTGTAAAACATTTTAAAACTTTCAATTAAAAAAAAAACCCACAAAGATCGTGGACTGTGCACAAGCAGAAAAGCTTACCGGACTTTTGTGAGATAGACAAGAATCGAGGTTATATAGAGTTGGGACAGGTGGTATGCTTGGCTGCAAAAAAAGAAATCTTAAGAAGAATGTAAAATATTAATCTTCGTGTGAATGTGGGTAAATATTTATAGGAGCATTGCATGGCAGGTGAGAATTCTTTCTTCTGGATAATCTTTTCTTTCTTTTGATGATTTGGTTTAATGAAGGTTTGTACTATCTCTAGGCGAAAATTGATGCTTTAAAACTCTATAGGTATTATATTACTCTCTGCAATTCTATTCATATTGCTATATATTTTTCTGTAATTTTTAATAATTTTCAATAAAAAAAATAAAATAAATAAAAATAAATAATATTACATAATTGGGTCATGAAATTGGGTCATAATTGGGTCTTCAAGAAAACAACCAAGCTCAGAGAGCACCAAAGATCCCATATCCTCCTCCTCCTCCTCCTCCTTCTCCTTTCTGCAAACCCCACTCCTTATACTAGCACTGATGATATTACATAATTGGGTCATGAAACATCTTCAAGAAAACAACCAAGCTCAGAGAGCACAAAGACCCCATAGTCATCATCCTCTTCCTCTTCTTCCTCTTCCTCTCTTCTTCCTCCTCCTCCCTGCAAACTCCACTCTTTATACTAGCACTGATGATATTACATAATTGGGTCATGAAACGTCTTCACGAAAACAACCAAGCTCAGAGAGCACAAAGACCCCATGTATCGTCCTCTTCCTCTTACTCCTCTTCCTCCTCCTCCCTGCGAACTCCACTCTTTATACTAGCACTGATGATGTTACATAATTGGGTCGTGAAACGTCTTCAAGAAAACAACCAAGCTCAGAGAGCACCAAAGACCCATAGTCGTCGTCTCTTCCTCCTCTTCTTCCTCCTCCTCCCTGCGGAACTCCACTCTTTATACTAGCACTGATGATGTTACATAATTGGGTCACGAAACGTCTTCAAGAAAACAAACATGCTCAGAGAGCACCAAGAACCCCTCATTTCAACCCTGAGCTACCAATAGTCTTCTTTAATTGATATTAGGTATTGTGATTTTTTTTTTTCCCCAAATGGTTTATTTTGGATTCATGTCTGGCACGGCTTCCAAGATTGCCCTCCGCAAGCTGGCTTCATTTTTGTCCGGTCTTGAACTTGTGAGAATCCATCAGTTTCAAAGACACCTTTGGATGCTATGCGTTGTTTTAACCACCGGCTATGATTAGCCTCCTGACACCTGTAATCTCTCTTAAGCTTCTGCCTTGAAGACCGCTTTCTAAAATAAGCCTTCGGTTGGGCGAGTTGAGCCATCTGAATTTAATTTCTTCGTTCAAGGGAGGGCCAAGGTTGGAGAGCTGGAGACGGGCTGGAGAGCCAACGGACCCAAGCAGACCTCTGCTTACCCCAGACCGCAGGATCTAAGGCAGCCTATAAATGGATCAAACCGAAAGCTTATCAGGTTCATGAATCTGGACAGGATATACGGGACCATTTCTTCTTGCTACTTTTCCAACAACTGTTTATGCATGCAGAAGCACAATGCTATATCTGGCTACATAAAAGTCCTGGGTATGATTTAAAAAAAAAAAAAAAAAGAATTCCGGAGCAAACTACACTTACGTGGATGTTCCATCACTGGAGAGTTTTAAGAAGAGACTGGACAGTTGTTTGTCTGTAATGGTATATAGGATCTCCTGCTCGAGCGGGGGTCTGGATTAAAAGACCTTCAAGGTTCCTTCCATCGTGATTCCATTCCATTCCATTGTAATTGTAATTGTAATTGTTATTGTTATTCTATTCTATTCTATTCATTCCATTCCATTCCATTGTAATTGTAATTGTAATTGTAATTGTAATTCCATTCTAATTGTAATTCTATTCTATTCATTCCATTCCATTCCATTGTAATTGTAATTCTATTCTATTCTATTCTATTCTATTCTATTCTATTCTATTCTATTCTATTCCATTCTATTCCATTCTATTCCGTTCTATTCTATTCCATTCCATTCCTACCACTATTCTATTCTATTCTATTCTATTCTATTCTATTCTATTCTATTCTATTCTATTCATTCCATTCCATTCCATCCCATTGTAATTGTAATTGTAATTGTAATTAATTGTAATTCTATACTATACTATACTATACTATTCTATTCTATTCCATTCTACTCTATTCCATTCCATTCCTACTGCTATTCTATTCTATTCTATTCTATTCTATTCTATTCTATTCTATTCTATTCTATTCCATTCTATTCTATTCCGTTCTATTCTATTCTATTCTATTCTATTCTATTCTATTCTATTCTATTCTATTCCATTCCATTCTATTCTATTCCATTCCATTCTATTCTATTCCGTTCTATTCTATTCTATTCTATTCTATTCTATTCTATTCTATTCCATTCCATTCTATTCTATTCCGTTCTATTCTATTCTATTCTATTCTATTCTATTCTATTCTATTCTATTCTATATCATTCCATCCCATCCCATCCCATCCTTATTCTCCATGGATCAATTTCATCCTTATTCAACCATCTTGTAAGTGAAGAAGAATAGTACCTTGAAGGTCCTCTAGTCCAACCCTTTGCCCATGAGGATCCTATGCCATTCCAGACAGATGGCCATCCAACATCTTCTTAAAAACTTCCAGTGTTGGAGCATTCACAACTTCTGGTGGCAAGTTGTCCCACTGATTAATTGTTCTCACTGTCAGGAAATTTCTCCTTAGTTCTAGGTCGCTTCTCTCTTTGATAATCCGTCTCTCTTCCATCCGTCACTTCTTGTCCTGCCCTCGGGTGCTTTGGAGAATAAGTCCACCGCCTCTTTCTGGTGACAGTCCCTCAAGTACCAGAAGACTCCTATCATCTTTGTTGCTCTTCTCTGCACTCTTTCTAGGGTCTCAACATCTTTTTTTGTATCTCCGTGAGTAGAATTTGACACCGTATTCTCAGTGTGGTCTTGCCAGCGGCAGCAGATGTGGGTTGCTGGGGGTTCGGGAGAACCTCTAGCTAAGATTCTGTGCAGTTCAGAGAACCCCCAAATCCCACTCCTGGCTCCCTCCCCTCCCCTCCAAGGAGTCCCCACGCAGCCCGTTTTGGATGCAGTAAGTGCAGGGCACACGTGGAGGCTCGGGGAGGGCAAAAAACGGGCCTACTGGAAGTTTAGGAATGCCAGAAACGGGCTCATTTCCGGCCTCCAGAGGGCCTCTGGAGCCTGGGGAGGCTGTTTTCACCCTCCCGGAGACTCAAGGAAAGCCTCCAGAGCCCGGGGAGAGCAAAAACCAGTGGTGAAATCCAATTTTTTTTACTAACGGTTCTGTGGGCGTGGCTTGGCTTGGTGGGTGTGCCAGGGGAAGGATACTGCAAAATCCCCATTCCCTCCCCACTCCTGAGAGAAATATATTGCAAAATCTCCATTCCCACCCTACTCTTGGGCCCGCCAGAGGCGGTATTTGCCAGTTCTCCGAACGACTTAAAATTTCCTCTACCGGTTCTCCAGAACCTGTCAGAACCTGCTGGATTTCACCCCTGGCAAAAATGCCCCCCTTGCCGTGGTGCAGGAGGCCGACTAGGCCACACCCACCATGGCCACGCCCACCCAGCAACCGGGCAGAGAACCCCTTGCTAAAATCTTTGAAGCCCACCCCTGAGAGGCAGTCCCGAATTCTGCGATAGGTGTTCCTAAGTCGCCCTGCCAATCAGCTGTCCTGGGAAATTCTAAGCGTTGTCTCTTACGTTAACAGAATGACACACCGCTTCCTTTTACAACCAGAAGGGAAGTTTGCTAGGAGGATTCTGTCTGACGAATGCATTCATTTTGGGGGGGGGAGAAAGGGGAAGGAAGAGAAGAAAAGACCTGACCTACGCTTACATCCTTCTCTTCCTCGTTTCGTTTTCATTCCCTGAATAATTTCGTTTTCATTCCCCAAATAAAATTGCAGAGCCTACGGATTACTTGGCGATATTTCGGGAGGGCGTGTGGATGAAGGCGTTGGCCAACAATGTTGGATCTGGCAACACGGCAAGGCCAACTCTGTGCGTTCCCTGTTGAGCCGAGATGGGGCCTGCCTGACCTCAGATCAGGCTCGGCTTACAAACCGTCGGTGCCAACCAGCTGCCACCCCAGATGCCCGGAAGAAAAGATGCTTTCACGGCAGACAAATCCAAGCTTCTGTCCTGCCAGCCGCCAGCCTTTGCCAACTCACCGCAAGGCTGCCCATGCTCACCCATGTTCTCTACCTGGAAAGGAATCCACTCCACCCTTTGCCGTGTAGATCGATCAGGAGAGAACCCAGGAATCTACCATGCCATCTTTCTTTTCACTGGCTGGATCTTGCAACGTGAAAAATAAAAAGGATTCTTGCAATAAGAGAATGACAGAGTTGGAGCGGACCCTTGGAGGTCTTCTAGTCCAACCCCTTGCTCAGGCAGGAAACCCTATACCATTTCAGACAAAGGATTGTCCCAAACTCTTCTTAAAAACCTCCAGTGGTGGAACATTCACAACTTCTGGAACCTTCAGGAGAAACTTCCTAACAGTGGGGACAGTTAACCAGTGGAACAGAAGTTGCCTTCAGAAATTGTGGGAGCTCCATCACTGGTGGTTTTTAAGAAGAGACTAGACAGTCACTTATCTGAAATGGTATAGGTCCTCCTGCTTGAGCAGGGGGATGGATTAGAAGACCTCCAAGGTCCCCTCCAGCTCTCTTCTCTCTTCTCTTCTGGTTAATTGTTCTCACTGTCAGGAAAGTTCTCCTTGGTTCAAGGTTGGAGGTTCTCTCCATCTATTGCTTCTTCTCCTGCCCTCAGGTGCTTTGGAGAATAGGTTGACCCCAGTCTTCTTGGTGGCAGCTTCTCAAATATTGGAAGACTGCTATCATGTCACTCCTAGTCCTTAGAATACAATAACAAAGTTGGAAGGGACCTTGGAGGTCTTCTAGTCCAACCCCCTGCTTAGGCAGGAAACACTACACCACTTCAGACAAATGGTTATTCAACATCTTCTTAAAAACGTCCAGTGTTGGAGCATTCACAACTTCTGGAGGCAAGTTGTTCCACTGGTTAATTGTTCTCCCTTTCAGGAAATTTCTCCTTAGTTCTAGGTTGCTTCTCTCCTTGATCAGTTTCCACCCGTTGCTTCTTGTCCTGCCCTCAGGTGCTTTGGAGAATAGCTTGACTCCCTCTTCTTTGGGGCAGCCCCAGAGATATCGGAACAGTGCTATCATGTCTCCCCTGGTCCTTCTTTTCATCAAACTAGAAATACCCAATTCTAGCAACCGTTCGTCATATGTTTTAGCCTCCAGTCCCCTAATCCTCTTGGTTGCTCTTCTCTGCACTCTTTCTAGAGTCCCCACATCTTTTTTATAGCGTGGTGTCCAAAACTGGATGTTGTACTCTAGATGTGGTCTTACTAAGGCTTTATAGAGTAGTATTAGTACCTCCCTTGATCTTGATTGTATCCCTCTGTTAATGCAATTTAGGATTGCATTGGCTTTTTTGGCTGCCGCCGCACACTGTTGTCTCATATTTAACTGGTTGCCCACCAAGGCTTCAAGATCCCTCTCAGAGTTACTACCGTTGAGCCAAGTAATAGGTAGTTTTCAACTTACAACGCTTCATTCAGTGACTGTCCAAAGTTACAACAGCACTGGAAAAAGCGACTTTATGACCATTTTTCACACTTGCGACCTTTGTATCAGCCCCACGCTCGTGTGTGTGTGATCAAAATTCAGACGCTCGGCAACTGGGCTTCAAAAAGTTTAGCAAGGGGTTCTCTGCCCAGTTGCTGGGTGGGCGTGGCCATGGTGGGCGTGGCATAATTGGCCTCCTGCACCACGGCGGGGTGAGGCATTTTTGCCCTCCCCAGGCTCCGGAGGCTTTTCTCGAGCTTCTCGGGAAAAAGGGCCTCCCCAGGCTCCAGAGGCCCTCTGGGAAGGGAGGCCTTCCCGAACTCCCGGTAGGCCCGATTTTCACCCTCAGTTTTCATCCTGCAGTTACCCGCACCCAAAACCGGCCACATGGGGACTCCTGGGAGGGGAGGGGCGGACGGGGCCAGCCAGAAGTGGGATTTGGGGGTTCTCCAAACTGCACAGAATCTTAGCTAGAGGTTCTCCCCAACCTCCGCGAACCCCCAGCAGCCCCACCCCTGACTATACCTGTGCATTTGCTTATTTTCTATTTTATTTTTTACAATTTTGGAATTCGCCTTCCGCCTCAAAGTCCAGCATTCTTTCCCCGTACAGCGTTCTCCTGTCTCACAAAGAATTATTACTTAGGAAAGCGAAAGGTCGGATTAAAGATTCAAGTTTCCCAAATTATACCTAGACGCCCAAATTACACGTACCGCCCGTACAGCCAAGGCCCAAACCTTTGATCAAATTTAACTTCCTTTTCCGTCGGCATGGCTCTGGAGGCGATGTGAAGTCTCCAGCTAAATTATATTGTTGGCCCGAGAGATTTTTTTTGTTTCCTCATTAATATTAGAAAAAATCGCTGCTTTTCGCTGGCGTTCACGAGCGGTTCGCTTTTTCTTAATCAACTCTCAACCGAAGGTTTAACTTGAAAGGGCTCAAGCTGAATGACGTGGATTTATTCCTCAAAATTAGTTTGTCCTTCCGGAGATATTTCAAAGGTTGTTTGGCCAGAAGTGGCAGTGCCAAAATGCTATTTTTATTTTTATTTTTTACATTTTGCAGTTGGTAGGAAAGGGAAACAAAGCTCCATCTGAAATAAAATGATTATTATTGCCCAGTATTTCATGTTGAAAAGGGACACGGTGGGTCAGTGGCTAAGACGCTGAGCTTGTTGATCGGAAGGTCGGCACTTCAGCGGTTCGAATCCCTAGCGCCGCGTAACGGGGTGAGCTCCCGTGACTTGTCCCAGCTTCTGCCAACCTAGCAGTTCTAAAGCAGGTAAAAAATGCAAGTAGAAAAATAGGGACCACCTTTGGTGGGAAGGGAACAGCGGTCTGTGCGCCTTTGGCATTGAGTCATGCCGGCCACATGACCACGGAGACGTCTTCAGACAGCGCTGGCTCTTCGGCTTTGAAATGGAAATGAGCACTATCCCCTAGAGTCAGGAATGACTAGCACATACCATGTTTCCCCAAAAATAAGACCCTGTCTTATATTTTTTGAACCTCGAAATAAGCACTTGGCCTTATTTTCAGGGAGGTTTTATTATTTTGGGGCACGTAGAGCAAGAGGGGGCTCCTCTTGCCAATTTACCTTTTTTCCAGCTTATTTTCGGGGGGAGGCTTATTTTAGCGCATGTCATCAAAAGCCCGATTGGGCTTATTATCAGGGGAGGTCTTATTTTCGGGAAAACAGGGTATGTGCGAGGGGAACCTTTACCTTATTTCACATTGGCGGTGCAATATTCTTAGAGTGCAAAACAATTGTTGCCTCATTTTTTTTTTCCTTCTGAGCCGGCTTTAATAGTTCCATGCGGCACATAATTGTGGGAAAGATTATTATTATTATTATTTTAAAATGTTGCTTTTCATGCAAGAAAATCAATAAAAACCAGTTTATGTCCAGGATGCGAGGGCTCTAAATAGTTTCACAGCCCTCTTTTTGATTTCTGCAGTATACAGGTCCTCCATGGAAGGCAGGTTGGTAGCCATTGTTTTTTCTGCAGTTCTAATTATTCTCTGAAGTCCGCGTCTGTCTTGTTGGGTTGCAGAACCAAACCAGACAGTTATAAGAGGATGGATTATTAGGATGGATTATTAGGATGGATTATTAGGATGGATTATTAGAATGGATTATTAGAATGGATTATTAGGATGGATTACTCCTGGAACAACTCTTCATTTCAGGTCACCTTCTGGCAGCAAAGTTGAGACTGATCAAATTGGCAACTCCGTAACCGCAAGGACCAAGGACCTTTGTTCTTTACAGGCCAAATTCTCTTGAGGTCCACCTTTGAGTTCGAGGCTAAATGTGGTGCAATTCCGTGTGGATTGAAGGGACAGGAGATGACCTTATTTCATTGGTGGTTTCTAGTCTGCTGAGCGTGGTGGAGGGAGAGTGGAGTCGGTGTGCAAATATTTGGCTCCGAAACGTGTAGATTTCCCTCAGGTGAACTTCTTGTGAAAGAGTTCCACTGTGTTGAAAAGCGGGCAACTTTGGCTGAAGGAGGAAAGTTTCCACCGAACACGATTTTAGGAGGGTGGCTGCATGAGGGCTCCAAGCCAAGAGTTGTGTCTCTGGAAGGGTAGTAAGAAATCGGTCGGTCCTTCAAGCAAACATTTTAGAACAGGGGTCCCCAACCTTTCGGACCTCAGGGACCACTAAATTCATTCATTTTAAATCCTGCGGACCGCTAATACGATCTGCCTAAGGACTGGCTGGGTGGGTGTGGCTAGGTGGTCATATGACTGGATGGGCGTGGCCAACTTGATATCACTCGCATCGAGGGGCGCCTCGCCGGCCTCTACCCGCTGCCCGCCTGGGCTCCTTAGGACCCCAACAGGAAGCAGTTGTTGGAGCTAAGCAGCCACCATGAGAAAGAGTTGGCAAAACAGCTGGTTCAGTTCAAATTGGATCTGGCCGAGAAGGAGGCTCAGCAGAAGCACCTCACTGAGGACTAGGAGCATAGGCTTTCCAAGCAGAGGGAAGACCTGCGGGAGTGCAAGGCCAGGTACCGGCGCCTGGAGGCTCAGCGGGCTGAGATGGTTAGCCAGTTACAGGCCATGATAAAGTCCCAGTGGAACGAGGCCCTCCAGTTCTTCGCCACCAGACTTAAAAACCAGCATGCACATGTTAAAAAAAAAAATGCACAAGTTTTTCAACTGTGTTTTGAGAAAAACGTTCTTGGGAGTTCAGATCTGGCTATGAGGTGGTCTTCCATTGCTAACAAATGTCTGGGGTGTCGCAATCAATCAATCAATCAGACAGTATCGACAAGGAAGTGCGAAATTTCAATTCGGGAGTCAAGAAAACACTTTTTCCCATCTTCCGTGACAGCTAGAATGGGGTCCTTTTCTCTCCGGCGATGCGTCTCTCTTTGGTGTCTTGAAAATAAGAGAATGTTTTATCCCTCCCCTCTAGTTCAAATAAACTTGCTTTGACAAGTACACGTTTTTATGGAGATTGACATTTCTGTACTGCCCTAGGCGATGAGTTTGCGTTTGCCTGTGAGACCTCTTAAAACAGGCCTTGGATAGAAGTTTCTTCCAAGAAGGTCTTAGAAGAGGTCTCACTTATATTAAGATGAACAGTGCAGTTCCGTGCAGGGGTGGGCTTCAAAAATTTTAGCAAGGTTCACTGGGTGGGCGTGGCCATGGTGGGCGTGGCCTAGTTGGCCTCCTGCACCACAGCAAGGGGGGGCATTTTTGTCCTCTTCGAGCCTCCGGGAGGGCGAAAATGGCCTCCCCAGGCTCCAGAGGCCGTCTGGAGCCCGTTTCCGGCTTTCCCGAACTTCCAGTAGGTCCGTTTTTCACCCTCCCTCCCCAAGCCTCCCTGCACTAACCTGCAGACAAAACATGCCGCGTAGAAAAGAATAGAATAGAATAGAATAGAATAGAATAGAATAGAATAGAATAGAATAGAATAGAATAGAATAGAATAACAATTGTAATGGAATGGAATCGAATCGAATAACAATTGGAATCGAATCGAATCGAATCGAATCGAATCGAATCGAATCGAATCGAATCCAATCCAATCCAATCCAATCCAATCCAATCCAATCCAATCCAATCCAATCCAATACAATACAATACAATACAATACAATACAATAAAAATTGGAATGGAATGGAACGGAACGGAATGCTTAGAGGTCTTCTAGTCCAGCCCCCTGCTCAAACAGGAGATCCTATACCATCTCAGACAAGAGACTGTCCAGTCTCTTCTTAAAAGCCTCCAGTGATGGAGCGCCCACGATTTCCAGTGGCAAGCTGTTCCACTGGTTAATTGTCCTCACTGTTAGGAAGTTTCTCCTTCATTCCAGGTTGCTTCTCTCTTTGATTAGTTTCCAACCATGGCTTCTTGTCCTGCCCTGTGGTGCTTTGGAGAATAATTCAATCCCCTCTTCTTTGTGGCAGCCCCTCAAAATTTATTTGCACCACATTGAAGCGGAACAGACGGGAGGGAATGAAAGACCCCTTTCCAGCTTCACCCTAGCGGGAAGACCCACCCACCTGCTATGTGCAACTCTTCTTTCCTTGTCGGATAGTCACTTATCCGTCATCCTTCAAAAATGAGAACCCACTCCACAATCCTAGGCAATCAGCAGAACCTTCTATAGCCGTGATAGCGAAGCTATGGCATGCGTGTCTGAAGTAGCACACGGAGCCATGTTGCCTGGCACGCATGGCGTCGCCCGTTCTCTTCCGGGTTTCTGGCATGCATGTGCACGAGGTGATCAGCTAGCCTTTGTGCGTGCGGCAGTGCCAGAAACCGGAACAGCCGGACTTCCCTTTTCTGGCGTGAGCATGCGCGCCGGCCAGCTGATCGGCTCGTGCATATGCGCGGCAGTAACCGGAAGACTTGCTGGCCGGCGCACATGTACGCGCCGGAAACCGGAAGTACCTTTTCCAGCATACACATGCCCCCTGGGCAGCTCCTCTTCCTGGTCGCGGCCCTGACGAGCGCTGGCGCTCGCGATGTGCTCCCTTTTCGGCACTTGGTGCCCCCCCACGTGCACTCCATTTTTGGTACTCGGTGCCAAAAAAAAGGTTCGCCATCCCTGTTCTATAGCTACAAGAACGCAATGAGTAACCCTCCCATATTTCCAGCGGCCGACCTCCTTCGACCAGGAGGAGCTTCCACCAGGCAGGATCTTTTCCTTCTGCATTCCAGTTCTCTGCTTTCCTCCAACTTTTCCCAGGCATGAATAGAGGTTCTTCATCCGTCTAAAAGCCAGAGGACAACGCTGCCCTTCACCCCACAAACGCCCTCTCTAACTCCCTCGACCTACACCGGCCACGCCTTTGCTATTTAGGGTGGTGGTGCCAAGGCTAAATAAATGCATTTTCCACCCATTCCATCCACACGCACTCCAACCCCCTCCCCCGTACGGAGATCTGTTCCAATCCGAACAGGAAGCCACGGAAAGAGAAAGAAAAGCGTATAGGTAGAAATATTAATGAGGCCTTCCCCGCCCTCCTCCCTCCCCTCCTCTCCCCATCACTGTGTTATAAAGGGCTCCATTGAAAAGAGTTTTGAAGGGTTGGGAGAATATGAGCCTTTGGGGACCGGGTGTTTTATGGGCCGAATCCAAAGAAATGGTATGAAATTTTTTAAACACCCGTTCCATCTGGACGGAGAGGCAGGGGCTGAGGTGGCCAAAGTGGGGAGGGGAGAGGGCTGGAATGAAGAAACTTTTTGAAATGGACCACCGAATAACAGAATCATAAGGGGGGGGCAGAATAACAGAGTTGGAAGGGACCTTGGAGGTCTTCTAATCTAACCCTCTGCTTAGGCAGAGAACCGTATACAATTTCAGACAAATGGTTATCCAACCTCTTCTTAAAAACCTCCAGTGTTGGAGCATTCACAACTTCTGGAAGCAAGTTGTTCCACTGATTTAATTGTTCTCATTGTCAGGAAGTTTCTCCTTAGTTCTAGGTTTCTTCTCTCCTTGATTAGTTTCCACCCGTTGCTTCTTGTCCTGCCCTCAGGTGCTCTGGAGAATAGCTTGACTCCCTCTTCTTTGGGGCAACCCCTGAGATATTGGAAGACTGCTCTCATGTCTCCCCTGCTCCTTCTTTTCATCAAACTAGACATACCCAGTTCCTGCAACCGTTCTTCATATCTTTTAGCCTCCAGTCCCCTAATCCTCTCGGTTGCTCTTCTCTGCACTCTAGAAAGAGCACTCTAGAAAGAAAAAAAGAGTCTCCACCTCTTTTTTACATCGTGGTGAATGTAAAACTGGATGCAGTATTCCAAGTGCGGTCTTACCAAGACATTATAAAGACCTTGGTAAGGTCTTCTACTAGGACTTTGGCGGTCATCTAGTCCAATCCCACTGCTGAGGCAGGAAACCCTATCCCATTTCAGAGAAATGGCTGCCCGATCTCTTCTTAAAACCTTCCAGTGTTGGAGCATGCACCACTTCTGGTGGCAAGCCGTTCCACCGATTAATTGTCCTCACTTTCAGGAAATTTCTCATTTGCAGAAGGAAAAAAAAATACTACCTTCCATCCAGTTCTACGTCTACTTTTCGTCCTTCTTTTCTTGGGGGCACAGAGTCTCGAGGAACAGTATAGTTGGCAGGAGGAGGAGGCCACGTAGGAGAACGTGGCAGTTCCACATCAAGGGTACATATGGATGGAAAGCTCCTTCTAAACCAATCTCGTGTTTGGGGAATGTTCGGAATCCCACTAACTCACTGGCAAGATGCCAAGGTCAACTAGGATCCCCCTACTTGGCTGATTCTTCTTACAGGGTGTTTAAAGAGTCTTTATTCTCCCATGGGCTGGTCTCCCAGTTTAATATGTTAATTTGGAGACACACCTTGGTATCCTGGGCCGAAATGCCAAGCCAGGTAGACTGTAGATGTACTGTGCCCACCGTGGTTTTTAATTTGCTATAATTAACAGAAGGGTGGGGGAAAGAGCTCATTCCTCCAATTAAGGATGCGCTTCAAGGTGTTGGTTCTCACCTTTAAAGCGCTCCATGGCTTAGGGCCAGGGTATTTACGAGACCGCCTTCTGCTACCGATAACCTCCCACCGGCCAATACGCTCTCACAGAGAGGGCCTCCTCAGGGTGCCGTCGGTCAAGCAATGTCGGCTGGCGGCCCCCAGGTGGAGAGCCTTCTCTGTGGGAGCACCCACCCTCTGGAACGAGCTACCTCCCGGAATACGACCGATCCCGGATCTCCGCACTTTCCGTAAGGCCCTGAAGACGTTTTTATTTCAGCAAGCCGGCCTGGCCTGAATAGGTTTTATGGGTTAGTTTTTTAATTGTATAGCTTGGGGTTTTAATTTGGGAGGCCGATTAATTTAATTTATTTTTAGTTATCTTAACTTTTATATTGTATGTTCAGGGAGAAGGGCGGTATATAAATTCATAATAATAATAATAATAATAATAATAATAATAATAATAATAATAATAGAGTGAAGCCACGCCTCTTGGAAAAAAAGTGAAAGGACTTACCGTATTTTTCAGAATATAAGATGCACTCCCCCCCCCAAAAAAATAGTGGGTGGAAATCTCTGTGTGTCTTATACAGTGAATATTGCGGTGGGGGGGTTGGTGCGGCGCCGATCAGCTGTTCTAGAACATGCCGCGGCAGTGGCGAACGGGCAGCAGTGAATGGGCCACGGCGAATGGGCCACGGCAAACCGGCTGCAGCGAATGGGCCGGATGAATACCAGATGGATGCTGGGAGGCAGACGCAGATTTATTTTTCTTGTTTTCCTCCCACGAGTCAAAAGAGGGCTGGGAAAATATCTGCAGACCCCTCGCATCCTGGACATAAACTGTTTCAACTCCTACCCTCAAAACGACGCTATAGGGCACTGCACATCAGAACAACTAGACACAAGGACAGTTTTTCCCCCGGACGCCATCACTCTGCTAAACAAATAATTCCCTCAACACTGTCAGACTATTCACTAAGTCTGCATTACTATTAATCTTCTCATCGTTCCTTATCACCCATCTCCTCCCGCTTATGACTGTAATGACTGTAACTTTCTTGCTTGTATCCTTACGATTTATATTGTTTCCTAGTATGATTTGATTGCTTATTTGTACCCTATGACTATCATTAAGTGTTGTACTTTATGATTCTTGATGAATATATCTTGTCTTTTTATGTATACTGAGAACATATGCACTAAAGACAAATTCCTTGTGTGTCCAATCACACTTCGCCAATAAAGAATTCATTCTATCTACAGTATCTATCTATCTATCTATCTATCTATCTATCTATCTATTATCTGTCTATCTATCTATCTATCTATCTATCTATCTATCTATCTATCTATCATCTATCTATCTGGAACCATGGAGAAGATGGTGGTTCTCCTGAATTACTTGGACATCGGGCAAGAACTTGGAAGATCCCACTAAAAAGTTGGGGGAAGTCTAGTTTGCTATATCTTGAATCTAACTAGAACTATGTACTACTCTTCAAAACTTGGGTGGCAACACTTGGGTGGACTAACTCTTCATGGATGTTTGAGAAGAACCACAGTAACACCAAACTAGAAGAGTTGGCTCACATTCATTGGGAGTATATAGCTCTTGTTTTCTTTTTTGGATAAAGGATGGTTTTGTAGATAATCGTAAATGGCTTTTCATTTTGTCAGGAACTCTGGAAGTAGCAAAATCATAGATGGGTATATCCATCAAATTGTCCCCAAGACCTAACTGATCATCTGTAAGCTTGGAAGATTTCAGTCTACAACTTTTTGAGTTATCCTGGTTGAGAAAAAGTCTCC
The DNA here is from genome assembly GCF_029531705.1 of Pantherophis guttatus. The sequence continues at coordinate 232,110 of NW_026844104.1, forward strand.
CTTTGCTCTAAATGTCTAAACCCATCATGCAAACTCCACTATTGGTGTTTTTTGAGTCAAGAAGGGACTTCCAACCAATCCTGGAAAGATCTGCGCACAAGATGCCAAACTATTGGCCAACGTCTCCCCCTCCTGGACGAGCTACGTAGATGCCTTGTAGGTGGCTTGTGCTATCGTATTAATCCTTCATTCCTGGGACTTGCAACAATGAACTGATTTCCATTCCTGGCATTCGGCACCAACAGCTGCTCCAGCCTTTTCCATGCCAAAGGAGGAGGAGGTCCTTTTGAGGTTCTTCTTGCGTTTAGAAATTTATGATGTGGAAAGCAGGAGACTAGAACGGTCCCCCACTGTGGAGAATAACCAGCATTGCAAATCTGGAAATTCCTAAAATTATTGTTTCTTCTAAAGGTATCTTGAGCAAGGATGAATTTTTGGAGACTTTCCATCCGGCCAACCATATTCTGATTTTCCAGAAAATATTTGCCCTTTCCTTAAGAGTGGGTTTTTTGGGTTTTCCAGTCTAGCCTAGAGCCTTGGAACTCTTGGTGTCTCTCAAGCAAGTCCTAACCAAGATTGATTTTCCACGATGAATCAAAACTTGGAATTAAGATTGCCGGGAGAAATATCAACAACCTCAGATATGCAGATGATACCACTCCAAAGGCAGAAAGCGAAGAGGAACTAAAGAGCCTCTTGATGCTGATGAAGAAGGAGAGTGCATAAATTGGCTTGAAACTCAATATTAATAAAACTAAGATCATGGCACCCGGCCCTCTCAATTCCTGGCAAATAGATGGGGAAGAAATGGCGGTAGGGACAGATTTTATTTTCCTGGGCTCCAAGATCACTGCAGATGGGGACTGCAGCCAAGAAGTTAAAAGACAGTTGCTCCTAGGGAGGAAAGCTATGGCAAATCTAGACAGCATACTAAAAAGCAGAGACATCACCCTGCCCACAAAAGTGCGTATAGTCCAGGTGATGGTTTTCCCAGTTGCAATGATGGCTGTGAAAGTTGGACCATAAGGAAGGCTGAGCGCCAAAAGAATTGAGGCCTTTGAACGATGGTGCTGGAGAAGACTCCTGCGAGTCCCTTGGACTGCAAGGCCATCCAACCAGTCAGTCCTAGAGGAGATCAACCCTGACTGCTCTTTAGAAGGCCAGATCCTGAAGAGGAAACTCAAATCCTTTGGCCACCTAATGAGAAGGAAGGACTCCATGGAGAAGAGCCTAATGCTGGGAACGATGGAGGGCAAAAGAAGAAGGGGACGGCAGAGAACGAGGTGGCTGGATGGAGTCACTGAAGAAGTCGGCGTGAGCTTAAATGGACTCCGGGGGATGGTAGAGGACAGGAAGGCCTGGAGGAACGTGGTCCATGAGGTCGCAGTGGGTTGGACACAACTTCGCAACTAACAACAATAACAACAAGTCCTAACCAAGGTTGGCTCTGCTTAAGTTTCCACGGTCAGAGATGTCTAGATGCTACCATCCAAGATTCCATTTTCTGAACCAATGCTTGTTTGGGCATTCCATGTTCATCAAACCTGTGCTCCATACAATTAATGGAGGACACTGGTTAAATGTAAGCATCTCTTCCAGAAATAAGACACTCGAATTCAAGCCGCAGAAGGTGCTTCAAACAAGAGCTATGACCTGAAGCGAAGATTTTTTTGGCTTAATTGCTGGCCTTGCATTGTTCCTAGTTCAAATGAACTTGCTTTGACAAGCACGTGTTTTATGGAGAATGACCTTTCTGTACTCCCCTAAACGAAGAGTTAGCGTTTGCATGTGAGACCTCTTAGAAGAGGCCTTAGAAGTTTCTTCTAAGGTGGTGTTTCTGACCTAGGCTTCTCCAGCAGCACGAAGCCGAGTCCTTGTCCCTACAAAATCCCCTTTTATTTAATGTACAGTGGATTCCTCTCCAGCAAAGTCTTTCAAGATAGTTCACAATTACCGACCTTTATCAGGCTTGGAGAGTGGCCAGACCGATATCTTTCAGATGCTGCAACACTTGGCAGGAACGAACTAATATTTAGCTTCTCTTTTATTCCCTATCGGAGGGGCCATCCATCGTCCACCTGTGGCCTTACCCCCAAGTCGACCCTTGTTCTTTAGCTGTTCCCTTTGTTTGGCAACTCTGCGCATGCACACACTGGGAACAGGCTCCAGCTGTTCGTCTGCCCCACTGATGTCTGATTCCGAAGGCAGCTGATAACTGGCATACGGCCCCAGCCCCCTCTCTGCCTCCGATGCAGAGCCCTCATCAGACTCCAGGACTGGCCCATGTTCCTCCCCAACCTCCTCACTGTCCGAATCTGCTGCCATCAACGTTGAATTCCCAACGTTGGTCTAATGGTGCTTGAGCTTAGAAATGGCCATGGGTTGGGTTGGGTTGGGTTGGGTTGACTGCTAGGATGGGTTTGGACTATTCTCCAATGGTTTGGAAAGTGAACGTAACTCCAGGCTAGAGTTAAATGAAGAACAGAAGGCTTAGGAAAGCTAAAAAGGTGTTGTTGTTTTTTTTAATATTTCAAAAGTTCAGAAGATGGGAAAAGATGACTTCTCTAGTACTCCAAATTCTGGCTGAAACCTTAGAAGGACCTTCTTAACAACCTGCTCTTCAAAACCTGCACTTTCTTCCTCCACAACAGCAGCTTCTGATTCCCTACCTTACTCTAAAAGTTCTTGAGAACTTCCAGCTTCTCTCTGGGTGATGTTTTTGAGCTGTCTTTGTTGTTGGATGCGTAGGAAGTCCTGCTGTTTGTGACGGTGGTTTTCTAGGACACATTTTTTCCCCCCATCCTTCCGGGCTAACCGACACTTTCCAGTCTGAACATCTTTCTTCCCCCAGAAGACGTTCCCTTCTTGATGGGAAGCCAAGATGGGAAGCCAAGATGGTCACTAATCTTGGAAGACCGGTTAATGACCTTCATGGACACCCCTTCACCCCCTGACTTATCGATCAAAGCAAGGACACCATAATCCACCCCCGATAACTTCTCCAATTTTTCCTCCTGACAAAAGAACTTGAGAACACCTGGTGAGTAGAGTAGAGTAGAGTAGAGTAGAGTAGAGTAGAATAGAATGCACCACCGCTATTTCCAAATGCTTCCCCATGAGAAAATCCACAATTGGGGGGGGGGGGAACAGGAGATTGAAGGTGGGATCCCCCATCTGCAGCCCAATTTATATAAGTCTATGCCATGTGTGTAATCTCTGCCTTGTGTTAGACTTAAAACTTGCCCACTTCACAATTTAGGACCTCTCTGGAACTCTACCATTCAACGCAGATCTTTTAAGAATTGTGTCCTGGGTCACGTTGGGAGAAATCATCCCGAGAGACTTTTGAGAAAATCCGAGAGGGTACAGTGAGGGAATCCTTGCGTGGTCTCATTGGCCAATTAATACCCGTACTAGGAAGTCACCTGTAAGCAGTCACATAGGATCAAAAGAGGAACAGGATCAGAGGTGGGTTTCAGCAGGTTCTGACCAGTTCTGGAGAACAGGTAGCGGAAATTTTGAGTAGTTTGAAGAACCGGTAAATGCCACCTCTGACTGGCCCCGCCCCCATCTATTCTCTGCCTCCCGAGTCCCAGCTGATCAGGAGAGAATGGAGATTTTACAGTAACCTTCCCCTGGAGTGGGGAGGAAATGGAAATTTTATAGTATCCTTCCCCCTGGAGTGGGGAGGGAATGGAGATTTTACAGTATCCTTCCCCTGGAGTAGGGTGGGAATGGAGATTTTTACAGTATCCTTCCCTTGGAGTGGGGTGGGAATGGAGATTTTACAGTATCCTTCCCCTGGAGTGGGGTGGGAATGGAGATTTTACAGTATCCTTCCCCTGGAGTGGGGAGGAAATGGAGATTTTACAGTATCCTTCCCCTGGAGCGGGGAGGGAATGGAGATTTTACAGTATCCTTCCCCTGGAGCGGGGAGGGAATGGAGATTTTTACAGTATCCTTCCCCTGGAGTGGGGTGGGAATGGAGATGTTACAGTATCCTTCCCCTGGAGTGGCGTGGGAATGGAGATTTTACGGTATCCTTCCCCTGGAGTGAGGTGGGAATGGAGATTTTACAGTATCCTTCCCCTGGAGTATGGTAGGAATCGAGATTTTACAGTATCCTTCCCCTGCCACGCCTACAGAACCGGTAGTAAAAAAAAAATTGAATCCCACCACTGAACAGGATGTCATCTGAATTTGCATCACCCCAAAGATTTAAAAATAAACCTCTGCTTTGCATATTTAGATAATCAGGGTAGGTGTCGGACTCAATCACCAAAAGAAACACAAAAAACAAAACTCGAACAGAAGCCGGAGAAATATTAGCATGATAAACCTTTATTAGCAAACTGTTCCCTACCATCAAAGACTTCTGGATTTTTTTTTCTCTCAAACGTCTGCTCTTCGTAAACCCGGGTTACAGCTCCCGAGGCGGTTACATTTTGCATTGATTTGCATGTTCCAAATACTATCTCCAGGCCACCAATGGTAAGGAAAGAAAGGGCTGCCTAGACAAAACACGACAACTCATCCGAAGAACAAGTGGGGGGAAACGGGGGACGACGACGCAGTCGTGATCACCGATCCGGAGAGAAACGCGAGACGAGCGTGCGGATGGTCCCAACAAAGAACAGAGAAAACACTTGATGACTCCACAACCGCCCATCAGATCAGTCTTTCGGGACACAGGGCAGCGGAGAGCGGATGGACGGAGGACATCAGGGGGGACACCGCTGCTTCGGGAGATCGTAGCTTCTCCTCGTGAAGGTTTGGTGAATTTTGGAAGAGGCGCCCTTTCGGTCGGGACATCCGACGGCCTTCCCAGCAGCAGCTTCCCGCCTTCTTCCGTGCGTTAACGAAACTGGCACCTCGTGGTGATGTGTTTGCTTGGTTTTGGGTGGTCCCTGAGATTTCCCTCTAGAGTCCAACCAGCCCTTTGCATTATCGAAGAAGAAAAACATCAACGGAACCCAAACAGGCGCGGTTACGTCGTTCACCAGTCCCAATCCCCGAGGAAAGTTAAGGAGGCAAATCCGAAAGTCTCGTGCAAGTGAAAACAAGATTCTCTCCGCCATCACCATCCCTCCTCCTCCTCCTTTGCTCAACTTCTTCCCTCCTGACTCAGTGCTTCAAACGTAAAAACGGGCAGCGCTCGCTCACCGAAAGGGGGGTAAACCGAGCTTTGCCGGCCCCCCTTCGCTGAGGCTGCCTCCTCTTTTTTCTTCCTTTTTCCTTCTTCCTCCGGGGAGGGGGGGATTCCAAGTTTCAACGTGCAAAATAAACATTGTTTTGTTTTTTTAATTCAGAACATAAATACAGAGAACCTCTACAAAAATAACAGGAGACGAAAGGGAACACGAACAAACCAACTCTGTGGCAACGCAAATCTATAAAAAATAAGATGGGCAGGCGTTGTGCTCGCCTTCCAAATAAATACAAAATAAATACGTTTCTAAGCAGTAAAAACAAGAAATGAAATGAGAGAGGCTGGCCTCCAAAAAAAAGTCAGATTTCTTTCCCCCCCATCCACCCACCCCCGCCTTCCCCAGAAGGGGCTAAGAACCCCTTGGGAAAGTCATAAATATGGCTGCTACAATTCCCCCCCCCCCTTTTTTTCCCTTGGGATAAAAACCTCGCAGAGAAAGGAAAGAAAAAAGGCAGCTCAACCTTTTTCCAAATCCCCACAAAAACTTGTCGCTCCATTATCAAGCGAACCCCCCCTTTTTTTGCTCCCTGTAGCAAAAAGCTACTTGTAACACCCACCCACCCAAAAATACAAGGCTGTAACCCACTCTCCTACACCCTAAACCAAAGTGTTGGCATCCGTCTCCGGAGGAACTAAAAGAAAAGACAGAAGAAGCCACGTGGTTCAAGAGTTTCCAAAAAACGATGCTCCTTGTGAGCCAAAAAAAAAAGGGGGGGGGTTTATACAACAGGAAGCAGAGATTTTGTATCCCCCCCCAAATAATCAGCAGCGAAGACACACCTTGAAAGGGGACCTTTCAAAATTTAAGTGCATCTCAATTTTTCCAGGCTGGCAAACAAAAAAATTACCGAACTCTCTGCTCTGCCTGGCCAGTTTTTGTGGGGAAGAAGAGAAATAGGAGAGGATAAAAGTAACATTCTTCGTCCCACAAACCTGGTTTTTCTTTTTTGTTTTGTTTTAAATTTAAAAAAAAAAATTACATTGCAGTGTCAAGGATTGTAACGTAAATCGCTCTCTCGCCCAGCAGATTGTTATGTAAACAGCAAAGATATTTTGGGGTAGGTGGATGGGTGGGGGGGTGGGATATTTTTTTGGCTCTTAGTCATTTCTAGCTAAGGCAGGTCTTATTTTTGGGAATCGAAGCCGTGGTACGCAGACGTGGACGGCCCCAACAAGAGAAACCCAAGAGGGGATGATGGATCCATCGTCCCGCTCCGAAGCGGCTTGGGAAAAAGTGAGGTGTGGTTGTCCCAAGTCTTCTGCTTCCTTAGAAGCCCACCAAGAAACTTGGGATGGTCTCCTGGCCAAAGGGTAAAGAGAGGGGGGGAGTGTTTCCTGGTTTGGTCCTTCACCCCCTTCGTGCTTCTGACAGCAACACAAAGATAAAAGCCCCCACCCCACCCCTGTTCCCCTCCCTTCCCCCAGTTCCCCCCCCCCCTTTCTGGGTCTGGGAGTATCACAGCTTGGTTCACACAACTTATTAGTGTCTTCAACCCATTCACAGAATGAAACGGCCATTTCAACCCAAGAGCTGTCGCTCCAAGGTTTGGTTAAAGGAGTCAAAAGAGGCCACTTGGTGGTCATCGCGACTGCACCCCCAGAGTCATCTTCAAGTTCTCGTAGACCACGTAGCTGATGCTGACGGCGGGGATCACCTTCATGAAATTGGGGGCCAGGCCCCTGTAGAGCCCAAAGGCGCCTTCGGTCTTCAGAATGTGTTTGAAGAGGCCCCTCATGGTGACTTCCGGGGCTCCTTCGATCGAAGCTGAAAGAGAAGACAGGAGACGGGCGATGAAGGGACGGATGAGGGTCAACGGGTCCCAGAAAAAAGCCCTCCTTGGTGGTTGTAACCAGGGGTGGGCTTCAAAAAATTTAGCAAGGGGTTCTCTGCCTGGTTGCTGGGTGGGCGTGGCCTAGTCAGCCTCCTGCACCACGGGGGGGAGGGGGGCATTTTTGCCCTCCCCAGGCTTCGGAGGCTATCCTCAAGCCTCAGGGAGGGCAAAAATGGCCTCCCCAGGCTCCGGAGGCTGGAAATAGGCCCGTTTCCGGCCTTCCCGAACTTCTGGTAGGCCTGTTTTTTGCCCTCCCCGAGCCTCCGCGCGCGCCCTGCATTTGCCTGCATCCAAAACAGACCGCGAGGGGCGGGATGGGCGGGGCCAGCCAGGAGTGTGATTTGGGGGTTCTCCGAACTGCACAGAATCTTAGCTAGAGGTTCTCCCGAATTCCTGTGAACCGCCAGCAGCCCATCCCTGGTTGTAACTTTCTCCAAGAGATCCTGGGGGTGTTATCTTACCTTGAGCCTGCATTCGGGTCCGTACCAAAGCAAGGGGGTAGCTGGCCAATTGCCCACAAGTGCTTGACATGGTACCACAAGCCAACAGGACGAAGACTCCAGGGTCGGCACTGTTCACGGCGTAACGCTGCAACCAGCTGTTTTTCAACGTCTAGAAGGAAACCATCAACAGACAAGCGTCAACGGAGAGACAACTCGGTTCAAGAGCCTTAAGCAAATCCATTTGGCACGGAGCTGCTAAGATTCAGAGAGAAAGCTGGATGTTGTGGCCCGCCAGCGGAGCTGGTGGCAGACTCAGACAGTGAGGAGGTTGGAGAGGAACATGGGCCAATCCTGGAGTCTGGGGAAGGCTCTGCATCGGAGGCAGAGATGGGGCCAGGGCTGTCTGACAGTTGTCAGCTGCCTTCGGAGTCAGACATCAGTGGGGCAGAAGAAGAGCTGGAGCCTGTTCCCAGTGTGCGCATGCGCAGAGCTATCAGGAGAAGGGAACAGCTAAGGAACAAGGGTCGACTCAGGAGTAAAACAACAGGTGGAATGGTGAATGGCCCCTCCCATAGGGAATAAAAGAGGAGCAAAAGGGGAGTGGAGTTTTCAGGAGACAACTAGTTCACTTAATTGGTTTGTGACCCTCCAAGTCTGCTTGCCAAGTTTTGAAGGTATCGGCCTGGCAGCTCTCCAAGCCAGATAAGGTCTGACTGTAAATTCACCTTTGAAAGACTTTGCTGGATGTGAATGAGAGGAATTCACAGTAACTTAATAAAAAGGGTTTTTTTTGTTGTGACAAGGAGTCTGCTTCATGCTTTTGGGAAGCCTGGGTCAGAACACTGGAGCTGAAGACCGCTAGACCTTCTGCTTGGGGGTTTTGAGGGCCACCAACCACAAGAACCTCCCTTTCTCGCCAGAGAGAGGTGCCACATCTCTTACCTCGTAAACAGCCAGGTCAATTCCAGCATACGGGATGATCCCCAACATGTTGGGAATGTAGCCCTTGTAGAAAGCACCTAGTCCTTCTTTGGCAAGGATGTTCTTCGCACAATCCAGCATCCCTGTGTACTGCCCGGTTTTACGCAGAGCCATCCGGGTTTTCAGAACCTACGCCAACAAGAGGAACCAGAAGGGTTGTCAGAAATCTAGACAGGAGGGAGTTGAGGAACAACACCTCTGGGTCGGATGCACAGAAGATTTCACCGCCAAGGAAAAGCAACGGAGCGGTAGAGGTGCACCAATGTCTGCGAAGAAGACGGCCCTTGAGAATGTCAAGGGGGAAGGTTGAATCTCCTCAAACCATCTTCCCCAATCTGGGGCCCCCTCCAGTCTTTAAGTCCCGTTATTCTTCACTAGCTCTTGAAGGCTAGTCCATCTAAGGTCAGGGGTCTCCAAACTTGGCAACTTCAAGACTTGTGGACTTCAATTCCCAGAATTCCTCAGCCGGCTGAGGAATTCTGGGAGTTGAAGTCCACAAGTCTGAAAAGTTGCCGAGTGTGGAGACCTCGGACCAAGATGGCAGCGGATCGGGGTCACCTTCTTGAGATCTTCAATCTCCAACCAAGCTTGAAACAGCGCTCAGAAGAGCAAAGAATAGAAGGCAACTCACCTCCATGGGGTAAATGCTGCTCTGTGCGATGGCTCCAGCCAACGAGCCGGCCACCAGCCTCTCGTGAATCCTCAAGACCTCTTGGTCTGTGCCGATGAAACGTTTGATCTGCCGAGAAAGGTGTCCCATGCTTAGCCTGGAGAAGTCTACATGAGCCTCAGGGGCGCAGTGGTTAGAGTGCAGTACTACAGGCTACTTCTGCTGACTGCCGGCTGACTGCAATTTGGCAGGCTCAAGGCTGACTCAGCCTTCTGTCCTTCCAAGGTGGGTAAAATGAGGACCCAGATTGTTGGGGGCAAGAGACTGACTCTGTAAACTGCTTAGAGAGGGCTGGAAAGCACTGTGAAGCGATATATAAATCAAAGGGCTATTGCTATCTATCTATCTATCTATCTATCTATCTATCTATCTATCTATCTATTTTTCTATCTATCTATCTATCTATCTATCTATCTATCTATCTATTTTTCTATCTATCTATCTATCTATCTATCTATCTATCTATCTATCTATCTATCTATCTATCTATCTATCTACTGTGGTGGCACAGCGGTTAGAATGCACTATCGCAGGCTAATTTTGCCGACTGCCAGCAGTTCGATCCTGACCAGCTCAAGGTTGACTCAGCCTTCCATCCTTCCGAGGTGGGTCAAATAAGGACCCAGATTGTTAGGGGCAACAGGATGACTCTGTAAGCAGCTTAGAGAGGGCTGTAAAGCACTGTGAAGCGGGATATAAATCTAAGTGCTATTGTTATCTTCCTTCCTTCCTTTCCTTCCTTCCTGTCCGTTAGAATGCAGTATTGCAGGCTAACTCTGCCCACTGCCAGGAGTTCGATTCTCACTGCCTTAAAGTTGACAGCCTTCCATCCTTCCGAGGTGGGTCAAATGAGGACTCAGATTGTTGGGGGCAACAGACTGACTCTGTAAACAGCTTAGAGAGGGCTGTAAAGCACTATGAAGCGGTATATAAGTCTAAGTGCTATTGCTATCAGTTGCTTCCTTCTCCCTCCCTCAACGGCCTCAAAAATGGAAACGCATGAATCACCCTTGATTCTTGGGGGTCCTTGACCCTTTACCTGTTCATAAGCCATGAATTTGATAGCTGATTCTGGGGCGATCTTCAAGACGTTGATGCCATTGCCACGCCAAAGGGACCTGGTGCCACCTTCTCGAATCATCTGGGAAAACCCTCCGACGATGCACATGTTGTTGCTGCGAGAAGCGTGGACCTGAGAAAGAGACAATTTTGGGTTTGGACGGAGACCCGTTGACATGTTTCCGTCCGTTTCTCACCGACATGCCAAGCTACGGGTTCAATTTGTCTTAACTGGCCCAAGGAGCTAAGGTCCTGGAGTCTGGGGAAGGCTCTGTGTCGGAGGCAGAGAATGGGCCAAGGCCGTCTTGACAGTTGTCAGCTGCCTTCATCAGTGAGGGAGAAGAGCTGGAGCCTGTTCCCAGTGTGCACATGCACAGAGCTGCCAGGAGAAGGGAACAGCTAAGGAACAAGGGTTGACTCAGGAGTAAAGCCACAGGTGGACGATGAATGGCCCCTCCCAGAGGGAATAAAAGAGGAGCGAAAGGGGAGTGGAGTTTGCAGGAGACAATTAGTTCATTCCTGCATTCTTGCCAAGTATTGCGGCGTCTGAAAGATATCGGCCTGGCCACTCTCCAAGCGTGATCAAGGTCTGTAGTTGTGAAATCTCTTGAAAGTCTGTTGGCCGGGACTTTGCTAGAGAGGAATTCACTTTAAACTAAATAAAAAAGGGTTTTATCGGGACGAGGGGTCGGCTTCGTGCTTTTGGGAAGCCTAGGTCAGAACAAAAGGTAGAAGAGCTTTGGGCAAAACAAGAAGTCCAAGGAAAACATGGACTTTGGCACAGCAGCTAAATCCACACCGAATTTGATTTTTTTTAAAAAAATGTGTGGATGGACAGCTTGGCCACTTCTGCGCAAAGTCCAAATTCCTTGTTTTGATACGCAGCAACAACTCTGCTGTCCTTTGATCGCCAACAGGAAAGAGAGTGCCACCAAGTCGCGAATCCTCTCGCGTCTCGCCAAGAGCTGTCCTGCCAAGGCCGGACCCATAATGACCGAAGGGTCATTCATCAACGCGGGTGACATGGGTCTAAGCTTGCCAACTCTACAGGGACGCGTGGTACTTTTGGAAGCGAAACATGACAAGAGTGACGTAAGGGCTATTTTTTTTTTCTGCAGCAGGCAAATGTCCAAGAACTTCTGGAAGGTGTCACAAGTTTGAACTTTCGTATTGGTTTCCTCTACTTCTGAAGCCGGGGGTGGCTTCCAGATTTTGGCCATTTGACAGGCTGGCATTGGGACCTCAAGTGTCTGATCTACTCCCAACGGGATTGTGTGAAAAAGGTAGGCCGAAGCTCCCACGCTTTGGTGGTCCTTTCCTACCTGCATGAGAACCTTCAGACGGTCCAGGGGGGCCGTACAGGTCCTGGATACAGCGCCGGCGCCTCCTCCTGCCACCAGGTGGCGCCACCACATCCCCGTCTGCCTCTCTTCTATGGTGAATTCATCCGGGACAGTGAGATTCTCCCCCACATCGAAAATCTGAAAGACAACCCAGCCAAGACTCATCAGTCTCTGCCACCATCGGGGACTCTCTGAAGATGCTAAAGAGGTCCCTGCCCAACACGGCCAACGTTTCAGTCGGGAAATGAGCACCAGTTTCCTGCTTAAAAAGCTGTTAGCCTCGCAGGCACAATTTACAGGTATTCCTCGACTTATGACGATTCATTTAGTGGCCATTCAAAGTTACAACTGCATTGAAAAACATGACCCATGAATGTTTTTCACGCTTACAACCATGGCAGCATAGGATCAAAATTCAGATACTTGGAGACCGTCTCATATTTATGACGGTTGCAGCCTCCCGGGGTCATCTGATCCCCTTTTGCGACCGTCTTACAAACATAAAGTCAATGGGGGAAGCCAGATTCACTTAACAACCGTGGGACTCACTTAACCGCAGTAATTCGCTTAACCGCTGTGGTAAGAAAGTCATAAAAGGGGGCAAAATTCACCTAACAGATGTCTCACTCGGCAACAAAAATTTGGGGCTGACCTGTGGTCGTAAGTCGAGGAATACCTGCACTGTTAGGTCGTCTGAATGCGGACAAATTCTGGTACGCGATATGTGAAATTAGGCAAACTTTAACTGCCGACTCTTAATCCACCACCAATCGCAATACGTTATTCTGTCTGCCTTTATTTTTAATTTTTACTATTATTACTATTACTATTATCATCATCATCATCATCATCCTTCACATAGTCAGACTGGGTTTAGCATTTTTGTCTACCTATCGAGTCCTTACCAAGGACCTCGGAAAGGCAAATCTGGATGTTTGACGGTGTTACAGAGATCGTCGCAGGATGGAAGCAGTTCCAAGTAAAGCTGCCTTCGGCAATTGACTGATGGCGAATTTGTCAATGCCAATGATAGTGTTCAAGTGATGCTCCAGTTGTTTGGGGACTGAATCCAAGGCGCCTATGACTATTGGTATTACCCTTGCTCGCCTTTGCATGAGTCATTCTATTTCTATTTGTAGGTCTTTCTTTTTTGTTATCTTCTCCAGGTCTTCCTCATCTATTCTGCTGTCTCCAGGCACTGCCACATCCATTATTATTAGCTTTTATTCATTAAACATGAAACTCAAGTCAACTGAACATTTAAAAAATGTATCATAAATACCACTGACTTGTACTAATGGTTGATACAGGCTGCTGCCAGCCAACTACGATGTTCCGTAGTTTTTTGCAGTTCCACTGGTGTTATTGCAGGAAGCTGCAATTTCTTGATGTGTTTTGTAAAATTCTTGGACATGGTACCAAGTGCCCCGATGACAACAATATTATGATGATGATGATGATTTCTAATGCTTTTATTTGCCGGTCTGTGAGCGCAATAAAAAATTGGTTCTGGTTCTACTTGTGTATGAGATCTTCCTGTCTTACCGTTGAGTGTTTCCAGTACAGGATAATTTCTGGAATATTCTCCACCGGGTGCAAAAGGTGATAATCCCTCCACTCGTTCCAATCGATCGTCATCGTCCCGTTTCTATCCATGCTGCGGGAATCGGCCGGAAGAGAAAAGGGAAGAGGAAATTAAACCTGGTGTTAATTAAAAACAAAACAAAAGTGAACAGCTTCGTTTAATTAAGACATTCTTGACAGGAGGTTCTGGCAAGGAGGGAGAATAACTGATCTGGTTACATCCAGGTACTGTATTTTTCGGAGTATAAGACGCACCTTAGTTTTTGGGGAGGAATGTAAGAAAAAAAAACTGATTGGCAGGTGGACCGGCCTCCCGGAATACTCCCAATCAGCTCTGTGCCTTGCTTTTTTTTCTGCCTTTGAAGCTTCTGAAACTCTGTTTCAGAAAAAAAACTTTTTTTCCTGCCTCTGAAAGCCTCTGAAAGCCTCCGAAACAGCTTCAGAAAAAAGGGCTTTTTTTCTGAAGCTCTGTTTGGAGGCTTTTTTTCTGAAGCTTCGTTTTTGAGGCTTTTATTCTGAAGGACTATCTGTACTCTGTTCAATCTCCTTTCTTTGGTATTGGTATGTAGATTAACCTCTTCCGATCTGTTGGTTATTGTGTCATTCTCCAGATTTGTTAGCATAGTTTGGTTAGAACCTTTACTGATTCTTCTTTTGTTGCTTGCCATATTATTTTAGATAAAAGCTTTTTTTTCTGAAGCTTCTTTCAGAGGCAGGGCTACAATCAGAGTATAAGACGCACCCAGATTTTCACCCTCTTTTTTGGGGGGAAAAGGTGCGTCTTATACTCCGAAAAATACGGTAGTTATTCTAGATTCCAGATTTGCATCCCACCCCCCGGAAGGGTTAGTTTATGATTTTATGACTTAAAATGATTCATTGCATAAAATACGGTAGTTTTTGTTTTGCTCAAAGCTCTTTCCGCTGAAAAATGAAAGAGCTTTTTGCCAGATGGATTTGATGCTGTTTGGGAAAGCAACCGCTAAACGCTGTCCCTGCCCCTTCATTGCCAGACCTGCAAGAAACATGCAACCCGCTTCAAACTTCACCAAGGGGGGGGAGGAGGGGATGTTAGGAGATACACAAGGACAAGGGGCCGGGCAGAAATAGACCTCATGGTACTTACTAAGTGACAGGACCCCAGGCGTGCCCTGTCCTTATTCTGACAGACAGACAGGCAGTCAGGCAAGCAAAGGGGAGAAGGCAAAGAGAGACGAGTAAGTGATGGTTAAAAATCGGGTGCCGCCAGCTCGCAAAAAGTATTTTGAGATCCTTATGCACATAGAGAGGAAAAACATACGTGAAGACAGAGTGCTGCCAACAGATAGATAGATAATAGACAGATAGATGATAGATACGATAGATAAATGATAGATAGATACTGTGTTTCCCTGAAAATAAGACCCTCTTATTTTTTTTGAACCCTGAAATAAGCATTTGGCCTTATTGCCATGCACTCAAAAGCCCAATTGGGCTTATTATCAGGGGATGTCTTATTTGGGGGGAAACAGGGTGGGTAGGTAGGTAGGTAGGTAGGTAGGTAGATGATAGATAGATAGATAGATAGATAGATAGATAGATAGATAGATAGATAGATACCGTGTTTCCCTGAAAATAAGACCCTGTTTTATATTTTTTTTGAATACTGAAATAAGCGCTTGGCCTTATTGCCATGCACTCAAAAGCCCGATTGGGCTTATTATCAGGGGATGTCTTATTTTGGGGGAAACAGGGTAGGTAGGTAGATAGACAGAAAGACAGACAGACAGATAGATAATGAGAGATAGATAAGATTGATTGATTGATTGATGATAATGATAGATTGATAGATGATAATGATAGATAGATAGATAGATAGATAGATAGATAGATAGATAGATAGATTAGATAGATAGATAGATAGATAGATAGATAGGATGAGATAGATAGATAGATAGAGGTAGTTAGCTAGTTAGTTAATTAATGAGAGAGAGAGAGAGAGAGAGAGAGACAGAGACAGAGACAGAGACAGAGACAGATATGTGGGCAGCTTGTTCCTTGACTCGCTACTACGACAGAAGGATTAAGAGGGGAAAATCAATGGCAAAGTGAAGTGTTTGTGCAGGAGACCTCTTTTGAGATGGGGGGGGGCAATTACCTCTTGAGGATCTTCTCCGCCTGCTGTTCAGAGATCTTGACACCCAGATCGCGGAGGGACTGCATGATCTCCTGAGCATCGATACGACCTGCGACATCCAGACGAGAGAGAGAGAAAGAGAGAGAGCAGTGAACCTCAAAGCTACTGGTATTATAAGGTACTATAAGTACCCTGTTATTAAGACCAGCTGCCTGCAATTACTGCAGGTTCGAATCTCGCCAGGCTCAAGGTTGACTCAGCCTTCCATCCTTTCTAAGGTAGGTAAATTGAGGACCTAGTTGTGGGGGGCAATAAGCTGACTTTGTATAAATATACAAAAGGATGAAGGCTATTGCTTAGCGCATTGTAAGCCGCCCTGAGTCTCCGGAGAAGGGCGGCATATAAATCAAATTAAAAAAAAAAAGCTCGCGACGCAGAAGGGGCCAGCCGAAAACCAACCAGCCAAGTCTGCTCACCGTCATTCTTTTTGTCCAAGCTCTTGAAGACTAGCCTCAGTTTCTTCTCGTGGTCCTGGAGGTAGTGAACGAATTCTTCGAAGTCCAGCTGGCCATCCAGATCCTTATCTCCAGCTTTTACGATTTTCTGCAGAGGGGGGGAGAGAAACAAAAGATGTCAAAAAAAATAAATAAAACTCGGTTGGCGTAATAACTGCTATTGTTCAGGGTCAGGGAAGCATAGAGTCCCTTTCCAACAGCTCTGGTTCCTATTTATTAAAAAAAGGCAACAAAAGTGACAAACGCAACTAAACAAACATGACTTTCTTCCCAAGGAATGGGAAAAAGAGGCGAAGGATCACATGCCCGAATTTGGATATTCCAAATTTCTCCAACGTTTTAAAATGAGGATTTCGGAGAGTAGAGAGTTGATTCCTTAATCCTGGAGAAGAAAGGTTTTTTTTTTTTAAAATTATCCTAAAAGATTGAGAATCTTCTCCCAAATTCCGCTTTTTAAAGAGGTTTTTCATTGGAAAAAAATTCAAACATCTTTCATAATATGGCCAGGATGTTTAATGAATTCCAGGCTGGGTTTGGGAAAGGAACAGCACAGAATTCGCTCCAGAAGCGTTTCTAAAGTTTCATATTTTTATTTTTATTTTTTTTTAAAGTAGAATTTGGGATGCCGGATGCCACAAACAGCCTCAAGAGGAAAGGTAAAAAAGCCAGTTGTCCCCAACGACAGGTGATCCTCGACTTACAACCGTTCGTTTAGTGGCCACTCAAAGTTACAACGGCACTGGAAAAAAGGGACTTGCGACCGTTTTTCACACTTGCGACCGCGGCAGCATCCCCACGGATGCTGATCACGTGACCAAAATTCGGATGCGGGGCAACTGGTTCACATTTATGACGGTCGCAGTGTCCAGAGTGATCCCGTTTTACGACCTTCCAACAAGCCAAGTCAAGGGAGAAAGCCAGGTTCGCTTAACAACGATGTGCCTAATTTGACACCTGCGGCAATTCGCTTAACAAATGGAAGGCAAGGAAAGTCGTCGAACGGGGCGAAAATCTGTTAACAAAGGTCTCGCTTAGCAACCTAAATTCCGGACACAATCGCGGTCGTAAGACGAGGACTGCCTGTAACAAAAACCACATGTTCAGCCACGTTTGCACACCCAGACATCCAAAGTGACTTAAATATAAATATAATAACAGAGTTGGAAGGGACCTTGGAGGTCTTCTAGTCCAACCCCCTGCTTAGGCAGGAAACCCTACACCACTTCAGACAAATGGTTATCCAACCTCTTCTTAAAAACCTCCAGTGTTGGAGCATTCACAACTTCTGGTGGCCAGTTGTTCCACTGATTGATTGTTCTCACTGTCAGGAAATTTCTCCTTAGTTCTAAGTTGCTTCTCTCCTTAATGAGTTTCCACCCATTGCTTCTTGTCCTGCCCTCAGGTGCTTTGGAGAATAGCTTGACCCCCTCTTCTTTGTGGCAACCCCTGAGATATTGCAACCCTGCTATCATGTCACAAGAAGAGGGACTGGAATTTCGAACTCGAATATGCAGGAAAATTATATTCCTCTTCTGGATCTGAAACTAAATGCTGAAAAGTGCTGGTTTCTATGGCTGGTCCATAAAAGTTCTGTAAAGCACCAAGGTCAACCCAACTCTCTCACACTGGCTTTTTAGCCCTCCGCTGGAAAAGAAATATTTAATAAGGAGAACCGACAGGAAAACTAGCTATTTCTGGGGGAATCTAACTGCCACTAGAAAACCTGCTGGGTAAGCTAAGAAACAACATTAATAAGCGATCGTTAAAGGTTCTAAAACAAGCCCAGACTGGTTTAGACGCCCTGCAGATATATTCTTGTGCAAGAACCTGGGGGAAACTAGAATTCAGGAGCAAAGTGTATCTTTGCAAAAGAGATTAAGAGATGGCAAGGTCACGTTGTTTCATAAATTACACTTCGTCCGGAACATTCCTACCACCAGGAACAAATCATTCCCGCCAAGTCACCAAGACGGGGCAGGAGGGCGAGAAGACGATAATAGAATAACCGAGTTGGAAGGGAGCTTGGAGGTCTTCTAGTCCAACCCCTTGCTCAGGCAGGAAGCCCTATATTATTTTAGACAAATAAATGGCTAATCTCTTCTTGAAAACCTCAAATGATGGCGCATCCCCAACTTCTAGTTCCACTGGTTAATTGTTCTCACTGTCAGGAAATTTCTCCTTAGTTCTAGGTTGCTTCTCTCCTTGGTTAGTTTCCACCCGTTGCTTCTTGTCCTGCCCTCAGGGGCTTTGGAGAATAGCTTGACTCCCTCTTCTTTGGGGCAGCCCCTGAGATATTGGAAGGCTGCTATCATGTCTCCCTTAGTCCTTCTTTTCCTTAAACTAGACATACCCAGTTCCTGCAACCGTTCTTCATCTGTTTTAGCCTCCAGTCCAGTAGTGGGTTTCAATTTTTTTTACTACCAGTTCTGTGGGCATGGCTTTTATGAGTGTTGGCATGGCTTGGTGGGTGTGGCTTGGTGGGTGTGGCTTGGTGGGCGTGGCAGGGGAAGGATACTGTAAGATCTCCATTCGGTCCCCAATCCAGGGGAAGGTTACTGCAAAATCCCCATTTCCTCCCGATCAGCCGGGACTCGGGAGGCAGAGAAGAGATGGGGGTGGGACCCGTCAGAATTTTTACTACCGGTTCTCTGAACTACTGAAAATTTCCACTACCGGTTCTCCAGAACTGGTCAGAACCTGCTGAAAAACCCACCTCTGCTCCAGTCCCCTAATCATCTTTGTTCTCTGCACTCTTTCTAGAGTCTCCACATCTTTTTTACATCGTGGCCACCAAAACTGGATGCAGTACTCCAAGTGTGGCCTTACCAAAAAGCATTATAGAGTGGTACTAACACTTTTTTTTAAAATTATTATTATTATTATTTGATTTATATGCCGCCCTTCTCCGGAGACTCAGGGCGGCTTACAATGCGTTAAGCAATCGCCTTCATACTTTTGTATATTTATACAAAGTCAGCTTATTGCCCCCACAATCCGGGTCCTCAATTTACCTACCTTAGAAAGGATGGAAGGCTGAGACAACCTTGAGCCTTGGCGAGATTCGAACCTGCAGTAATTGCAGACAGCTGGTCTTAATAACAGGGTGCTTTAGACCACTGTACTACCAAGGCTCACTTCCCGTGTTCTTGATTCTTTTTTTTTTTAAATTTGATTTTTATTATAACATATAGTGGTGATACATTCGGTACATTTTCGGTTCATTGGTGCAATTATATACATATATACATCTACATGCATTATTACTTGTCTTTTATTTGATATTGTTTCTTAAAGCTAGATTTAATTTCAAAACACTTAAAGATAATAGTGCTCAAATCTCTAAGACTAAATATAATACTATTCATATGGATTTTGTTAATTAATTAATATTTCTGACTGTCAGGAAATTTCTCCTTAGTTCTAGGTTGCTTCTCTCCTTGATGAGTTTCCACCCATTGCTTCTTGTCCTGCGTTCAGGTGCTTTGGAGAATAGCTTGACTCCCTCTTCTTTGGGGCAGCCCCTGAGATATCGGAAGACTGCTGTCCTGTCTCCCCTGGTCCTTCTTTTCATCAAACTAGACACTTCCCGTGTTCTTGATTCTATCCCTCTGTTAATGCAGCCAATCTTGGCTTGGCCAACACAGTTGCACCACCTGCTTTGCATAGTCATCGGGAACTAGGTTTAGAGACAGGCTTGGTTTTCAATACCATCCAGGAAGGAAAAGATTTCTTCCTGCGCGGAAAACTCGTGACTTGGAAGGCCTTAGGAATCACCCATCGTACTCAAGCTTTGTCCAACCGTCGCTGACTAAATAAACTGCAACCAGACTGGTAGGCTGAAGCCGAAAACCAAACAAATGATGCGATTGTTACTTCCACGGGTAGCCATGGTGTAAATCTTTTTTTTTTTTGCTGCAATGAAATAACACGGCTCCACCTTTGGAAGGAACAGCCCTACAGTGTCTCATCTAGGCTAGTTACTCATCCCCACATGGCGCGATGATCTCAGTCATCCATCTTTCTCTTTTTTTTTTTATTGAAAAAGTTTTTCAAATACAAATTCCCCCCCTTTTTTTCCCCCTCCTCCCTAACCCCCCCTCATCCTCCCCTCCCCCTGTGGCTTCTCCAAAATAAAACCCAAGTTAATAACAGATTATATAATACTTTACCATCCTTTTACTCCACCCCCCATATACTGACCCTTTCTTTCTAACAATATTATTATATCCCCCTTATTCTATACATTTCAAAGCAACATTCAACTGTAAAATTATATAATAAATCCTAATTTAGCAATTTCATCTATTCAGCTCATAATCTATCCATTTCCTCCTCCCCCATGCATATATCTCTTAATTCAAATCTTTTGTGTATATTAATATAGCATAACATCCCTTTTCCAAAACTAAACAATCAGTAAGCTAACCTATCTCCACCCTTCTGACAATATTATTATATCCCCCTTATACGATACATTTCAAAACAACATTCAGCTGTAAAATTATATAATAAATCCTAATTTAGCAATTTCAACTCATAATCTATCCATTTCCTCCTCCCCCATACGTATATCTCTTATTGAATCATCCATCTTTCTCATTAAGCACCTAGGATATCATCACTGAACACTAAAGCAGCTGCCTACAAAATTAAGGATGCAAAGGCGATGCTTGCTGATGTTTGCGGTATCGTGTAAACTGCGGGATTTGGGGGATCTGACTGTGAAACAGCACGAAGCCGCAACGGTCCTTCCTTCCTTCCTCATCCTCTTAAAGAAGCCATGGTTTCCTTCTTGGCTTCCAATTTTGGCTTGTTTGGGAGAAGTTAAGTCAAGAATTTGGGTTTGCACAGGACTCTGAATTGGGAGTGCTTGGCTTGTATGGCGTGTCCCTCTAGAGCAGGGGTCGGCAACCTGCGGCTCCGGAGCCGCCATGTGGCTCTTTCATCCCTCTGCTGCGGCTCCATGTCGCCGGTCGGCTCCACCACTGATAGGGCTTTCGGTTAGGACAGGTAGAGGAAAAAAGGATGCCGCTCTAGGAGGAGACTCTATGGTGGGGGAACCGGACTTCGGGTCGGCTCCAGAATTGGATGGGGGGGGGCTTCCAGTTAGGACCTTTGTGGTTTTAAGGTTGCCAATCCCTGTTCTAGAGCAGGGGTGTCAAACTCAAGGCTCAGGGGCCGGATCCAGACCGTGGGGTGTTTAGATTTGGCCCACGGGGCTGCCCTGGAAACAGCGAAGGACCGGCCCATCGTGCCTCTGCCAGCAAAAACGGAGCTCGGGAGGGTTGCATGCTGCCCTCCCGGGCTCCGTTTTCCCTGGCAGAGGGTTGCAGGAGGCCGTCGCAGCTGGAAACGGAGCTCAGGAGCCTGGTTTTTGCCGGCAGATCACTCGGACCACTGAGTGACATTAAGTTGGCCACCCCGGCATCAAACACAAACCCTGATGCGGCCTTCAATGAAAGCCTTGGTGGTACAGTGGTCTAAAGCACCCTGTTATTAAGACCAGCTGCCTGCAATTACTGCAGGTTCGAATCTTGCCAGGCTCAAGGTTGACTCAGCCTTCCATCCTTTCTAAGGTAGGTAAATTGAGGACCCAGTTTGTGGGGGCAATAAGCTGACTTTGTATGAATATACAAAAAGGATGAAGGCTATTGCTTAGCGCATTGTAAGCCGCCCTGAGTCTCCGGAGAAGGGCGGCATATAAATCAAATTAAAAAAAAAATGAAATCGAGTTTGACACCCTTGCTCTAGAGGTTTTAGCTCCGTAATCTCTCCCCGTTTCGTCGGCCAGATGAGGCTTGAGCCGGAGTTCAGCCACAGGGCCCATTTCTTAGCAAACCAAACCACGAAGAGCCGAGCAGCCGGTTTCCCCATAAGCCAACATCCTGCAGAAATCAAAAACCCTGGCACGGCGGGCTGCACAGGTGCAACCGTTGAAAGAGAGAGCGGAGCCGACAAATAACTCTGATTTTTTTTTTCCCCGAGAGAGAATTATGACATTAAAAAGTTGACTTGAGCGTGTTATGTCCCTTCCCCGCACGACGGCTAAAGTTGGACCGTTATATAATGTAATCCCTTTATTTCTGGTCGGTAAGGACATCCAGCCACCCTCTGCAATGACCTTTGGTACGTCCAAGCGGCCAAAACACCAGACAATCATATGATGGTTGTAAAAAGGAAAAGAGAGATAGAGAGAGAAGGGATCATCGCTTGCAGGCTAAAGATAGAAAGAGGAGTGTCAGCAGAACGCAGCCAAGCCAAACTTACTCAGAGTTTACACCCCTGACAAAGGATCCCTTTTTGGGAAAGAAAGAAAGGAAGTTAAGAAACGTCTCGGACGGGCCTTAATAAATCAACCCTGGAGCCGCTCTAAAATACTACTAAATTCTGCTCCCCAGAAAGGTTGCCGCGGATCGCCAAAAAGGGGGAAGAAGGAACTGGAGAGCAGCTGCCCAACTGGCACGAAGGCTCAGTTAGGGTGTTTCTAAAATTGCAACACGCAACTCCTGTCGCGCCGGGTGCCAAAATATTTCAGGTCTTCGTATTAATCTTCTCGCAGCGAAGAAGCCACAGGTGCGAATCCTGCTCCTTCGCGTACGCGGGCTCCAAACTGGAAAAACCTAAGACCCTTTTCCTGAAATCCATGGAAGTCTTTCCTTGTAAGGTAGTGGCCAAAATTGTGGAAACCTTCTGGGAAAAGCGTATTTTTGAGGTTTGATGGCTGATGACACCACTTTTATTTTGGAGTTTCAAGATAATCCTATTCCACTGCTGGAATGGCCTGGGAATAGCCCAGACCTTCACCCAATGGAAAATCTATGGAGCCGACTAAAGAAACTGGTTAATCAGAGGCGACCCAGCAATAAAACCCAGTTAATAGAAGCCATCGTTCCATCTTGGTTTCACACGATAACAGCCGCAGAGCTGAAAGACTTGGTTCCCTCCATGGGAAGACGTTGTAAGGCCGTCATTCATGCTAAAGGTTACCCAACTAAGTATTCACTGACATGGGGATAATTTTTTTTTTATTATTTGATTTATATGCCACCCTTCTCCGGAGACTCAGGGTGGCTTACAGTGCATTAAGCAATAGCCTTCATACTTTCTATATGCCTTCATACTTTCATACAATAGCCGTCATACTTTTCTATATCTCATTTTTTTTTCTGCGGTGGTAATTTTTGTATATCTCAATTTTCCTATGTTCTATGTGTTTCACTTTTCTTCACTTTTCTTCTTTATACTGCAACTGCTATTCTAATAGCAAATAGCAGAGCCTTGGTGGCACAGCAGACTAAAGCACTGTTAAGTAACACCAGCTGCCTGCAATTACTGCAGGTTCAAATCTCACCAGGCTCAAGGTTGACTGAGCCTTCCATCCTTTCGAGGTAGGTAAAATGAGGACCCGGATTGTGGGGGCAATAAGCTGACTTTGTATAAAAAAGAACACCGCTTAGGGGGGCCCGAAAGCCCTACTAAGCAGGTATATACAAAAGTATGAAGGCTATTGCTTAACGCATCGTAAGCCACCCTGAGTCTCTGGAAAAGGGCGGCATATAAATTGAACCAATCAATCAATCAATCAATCAATCAATCAATCAATAAATCTTAAGACAGATTGGGGCAAGATGTTGTTGGAAGAAACATCCTTCTGGGTTCTGCTCCAAGTGGGGAAACAGACACTGGAAACATGGAGACTGCTTGGAAAGATGGTTTAATGGTGGACAGGATCACATGGCTTGTGTTCCTGAACAGAAAAGGGGGCAGATACAGTAAATCCTCGGGTTTTTATGCTCTCTCTGGCTCTGTATTTCTTGGGGCCCCGAAAGAGTATCCTGATTGGTTGTCAGATTCCCAGGGGGTGGGGGGGTCTTAGCTAGCCTTGCTGGCTGATGGTCACATGTGCTTCCCAGGTCACATGTGGTGAGTTTCTGCTGCTATTGTGTAGAGGGCTAATCCTATCTTTGTTGGATCTTTGGCAATTCCTACTATGGCTCTGCCTGAAGGAGGTAGATCTTTGTTATGTAGAAGAGACTGGCCCAGGCCTTAAGGGCCCATTGACAAAGGGTGGGGGGCAGGAAGGTGGGAGCTGCTTTGTCTGTAAAATATGCTTCTCCATTTCTCATCCAGGGAAATATAATATTCTGCCTTTTTCGTATTTCCTAAACTATTTCACTCTTCCAGGAAAGGGTGGGTGCTAACTTCCTACAATGTCAATGCAAGAGAACAGCGTGTGTGATAAGGCCACAGCCAATTCTGAAATTACTACGTTGTCATGTGCTCCAGCTGGACCCAGAGTTGGAACTCTAGGTCAATTAATGATTGATCAATGCCGTAATAAAAAAAAAAAGAGAGAGAGAGAGAGCACCTGTTATCTGGTACTAAGCATGAGGAACTGAACATCAAACCTTACAGAGATGCCTACACACAGTCAAAAGTGTTGGTGGTGCCCTGAACATCAAACCCTACAGAGATGCCTACACACAGTCAAAAGTTTTGGTGGTGCCCTGAACATCAAACCCTACAGAGATGCCTACACACAATCAAAGTGTTGGTGGTGCCCTGAACATCAAACACTACAGAGATGCCTACACACAGTCAAAAGTGTTGGTGGTGCCCTGAACATCAAACCCTACAGAGATGCCTACTGAGTATTGGTGGTGCCCTGAACATCAAACCCTACAGAGATGCCTACACACAGTCAAAGTGTTGGTGGTGCCCTGAACATCAAACCCTACAGAGACGCCTACACAGAATCAAAGTATTGGTGGTGCCCTGATGAAACACAAAACGCTGACAACCCACAGAGTCCTTTTCAAGGGTGTGCCACAGCTCTGTGTTGGTGGGGCAATTATTAGCGACTGCTGCTCTTAGTTCTGCAAGTATGAAAGGAAGTCTGAGTTGCTGAACACCTGCTTCCCATCTCCAGTGTCCCAAGTCTGGCATTAGCCCTGGCTGAGACCTTCAGTTGAGGGTCTTCATCCGTTCAACTCACAGTATCGGTGAGCTGCGTGGATCAAGACCTCAGCTGAAGAGGTCTTGATTTTTTTTGAACAAAAGCAAACTCACAAGCTCCGTGGTTTCAGCCTTAAAATAACCTGCCATGCCAAAAAAGGGCTCTCTAGGAATGTGATCCATGGATATGGTTTTCAGGAAAGAAATTCAAGCTAGAGAATTCCCAAGGTCCTTGCTCAACTGATACCGATGAATGCAGGTCTTCTTCTTAGCACGCATTTGCCTAAGCCAGGTTTGGAAATTTTCCCCCAGGGCAGTTTCTAGATCAGCCCATCACGGTTGAATTAGGGATTATCTTCCCTCGTTTCAAAGATGCACCACCTTCCATCAACTATCTCCAAGTTATTTCCTCCACCTCCTCCTTCTTCTTTTCCTCCTCTTCTCTTCTTCCTTTTCTCTTCCCCTTTCCCTTCTCCTCCTTCTCTTTTTCCTCCTCTTCCCCTTCTCTTCCTCCTCCCTCTTCCCCTCCTCCTTTTCCTCCTTTTCCTCTTCTCTTTCTCCTCTTCCCTTTCTCCTTTTCCTCCCTTTCCCCTCTTCCTCTTTTCCACCTCTTCCCTTTTCCCTTTTCCTCCTCCTCCTTTCCCTTGCCCTCTTCCCCTCCTGCTTCTCCTTTCTTTCCCTTCT
>NW_026844104.1:260000-408208 GCF_029531705.1 Pantherophis guttatus
TTAAATGCACCTACACGTATCCTAAACAGTGTGCAGCAGCTGCCAAAAAAGCCAACGCAGTTCTAGGTTGCATGAACAGAGGGATAGAATCAAGATCACGTGAAGTGTTAATGCCACTTTATGATGCCTTGGTAAGGCCACACTTGGAATACGGCATCCAGTTTTGGTCGCCACGATGTAAAAAAGATGTGGAGACTCTAGAAAGAGTGCAGAGAAGAGCAACCGAGATGATGAGGGGACTGGAGGCTAAAACATATGAAGAACGGTTGCAGGAACTGGGCCTGGCTGGTCTAGAGAAGAGAAGGACCAGGGGAGACAGGATAGCAGTGCTCCAATATTTGAGGGGCTGCCACAGAGAGGAGGAAGGGGGTCAAGCTATTTTCCAAGGCACCTGAAGGCCAGACAAGGAATCATGGATGGAAACTGAACAAGGAGAGATTCAACCTAGAAACAAGGAGAACTTTTTCTGGCAGTGAGAACAATCGACCCATGGAACAGAAGTTCCCTCTGGAAGTTGTGGGAGCTTCATCCCTGGAAGCTTTCAAGAAGAGACTGTCAGAAATGGAGTAGGGTCTCCTGCTTGGGAGAGGGGGGTTGGACTTGATGACCTCCAATGTCCCTTCCAACTCTGTTAATGTGTTTAATTCATTTCCCGCAAGTCCTTTTTCAGGTTCTGGGAAGTGGTGTGGAAAGAGGAAGGAGGAAGAAAGAAGATGGAGCTCGGATCTCTGAGTGAAGCAACCCTGGTTTTGACTGAAGCCTCAGCATCTAAAACCACTTGGGGTTGAGTTGGTCAATGCCTTTGGAGACAAGCCCGTCTTAAAGACGCAAGCCCAGCGCGTTTTCTAGGAAACGTTTTCAGCAGGAAAAAGTTCCAGGAGAAGTCAGTGGAAGCCACTTACTCCAAGGCCTGGACCAGAAGACAGGTCCAAAAAAGGGATGTTCTACCAACTGAGAAGATCCTCAGAGAAGATCCTTCGCAGTGTCTCTGCTCGGTTCTTTCTCTAAACCGACCGATTATTAAGGGAAGGATGGGGTTTTGGCAATGTTTGCTGTCAGGAACCTTTCAAAGGAAATTAAGAATGTTAAAGTGTTTGAATGTTGAGATGGTGAACACCCAGATTGCAGAAACCTGGCAAGTCCCTAATGGGAGGATTTGTGGGGAAGAGAGAAATTCGGAAGAGTTTGCAAGAAGAAGCTAGCAAGTAGGTGGAAAGAGGCGGACTTTGCTTAACTCCACCTCTTCAAGCTGCCTGGCAAGATTTGGGCAGGAAGAGCAGGTGACTGAAGGCGCACATATTTGGGAGACGAGAAGGTGCCAACTTTAAGCCGGGACAGCTCCAATTCCAAGGTCATCTCGTGTGACTGTCGGGGATTACACTCCGCAACCTTTTCAGAGCTGCTGCAGGATAGAGGACGATAGCAAGATGGGAGAGCTGGCCTGAGCCTCGATAAAGGAGGGTCCCAGATTTATGCTCTGGTCTAGGACAGCTGCTTCTCAACTTTGCAAGTTTAAGACGTGTGGGACTTTGACTCCCAGAATTCCCCAACTGGCATGCTGGGAATTGAAACCCACATATCTTAAAAGCTGCAACGGTTGGGGGGGGAGGGAGGGAAGGAGAGAGAGAGGGGGAGAGAGAGGGAGAGAGAGAGAGGGAGGAGATAGAAATGGGAGGGAGGGAGGGAAGGAAGAGAGGAAGGAGAGAGAGGGAGGAGATAGAAAGGAAGGAAGGAGGGGAGGGAGGGAGCAAGGGAAGGAAGTGATTCTGAGAGTGAATGAGAGGGAGGGAGGAAGGAAGGAACGAACAAAGAAGGGAAGGAGGAAAGGAGGGAAGGAGAGAGGAAAGAGGGGAGGGAGCAAGGGAAGGAAATGATTCTGAGAGTGAATGAGAGGAAGGAAGGAAGGAAGGAAGGAGAGAGGAAAGAGGGGAGGGAGCAAGGGAAGGAAGAGAGGAAGGAGAGAGAGGGAGGAGATAGAAAGGAAGGAAGGAGGGGAGGGAGGGACCAAGGGAAGGAAGTGATTCTGAGAGTGAATGAGAGGGAGGGAGGAAGGAAGGAACGAACAAAGAAGGGAAGGAGGAAAGGAGGGAAGGAGAGAGGAAAGAGGGGAGGGAGCAAGGGAAGGAAATGATTCTGAGAATGAATGAGAGGGAGGGAAGGAGGAGGGAAGGGAAGAAAGAAGAAGGAAAGCAGGAAGGATGAAGGGAAGAAGGAAGGAGGGAGCAAGGGGTGTAAGTGATTCTGAGAGTGAATGAGAGAGAGGAAGGAAGAAGGGAAGGAGGAAGGAAGGAAGGAAGGAAGCAAGGAAGGGGAGAGGGATGGAGAGGGAAGAAGAAGGAAAGGAGGAGGGAGGAAGGAAGGAAGGAAGGAAGGAAGGAAGGAAGGAAGGAAGGAAGGAAGGAATGGAAGAAGGAAGGAAGGAAGGAAGGAATTATCCCAAAGAAGTCTCTGCAGATAGGCCAAGCAATGCTGCAAGCTGTCTCACCGAGCTGCTTTCCCCATCTACTTCCAATATCTCACTAACTTCAATCCTCCAAACTGCCTTTTAAATTCAACCTCAATTTCTGGGGACCCAGAAAGGAGAGCTGGTGCTTTATAAAACGTCACAGCACCCGTTCTCTAAGCGATATTGAAAAGGGACCAATTTTGATCCCCTTTTTCCTTCCCGTCTCGTCTTTTTCGGATAGGTGGTAATCCGTCCCTTTTGACATGGTTGTAGCCTTGCGCTTGGCGTGCTAAGATACTGCGTGATTTACGGGGCCACTTGCCCTCAAGATCCGTCTGAATTACACATTCTTGGCTGGTTCTCACCGGTTTGGCTCCGTCATGCCCACAGCGTGCCCTTTCGGGAAGCCAGGCTGGCTCGCAGCCAGGAACACTCCTCCATTAAAAAAAATAAAAAATACCCTTAATATATTACAATGAAGGGACGTGGTGGCTCAGTGGCTAAGACGCTGAGCTCGCCGATCGAAAGGTCGGCAGTTCAGCGGTTCGAATCCCTAGCGCCGCGTAATGGGATGAGCTCCCGTGACTTGTCCCAGCTTCTGCCAACCTAGCAGTTCGAAAGCAGGTAAAAAAAAATGCAAGTAGAAAAATAGGGACCGCGGAGCTGGCAGCGGAGTCGGACAGTGAGGAGGCTGGGGAGGAACATGGGCCAGTCCTGGAGTCAGAGGCAGAGATGGGGCCAGGGCCATCTGGGAGCGATGCGCGGACTCCTGAGCCCCCAGAGTCGGACAGCGGAGAGGCAGAGGAACAGGAGGAGCCTGTTCCTAGTGCACGCATGTGCAGAGCTGCCAGAAGGCAAGAGCAGCTAAAGCAAAAGGGACGACTCAGGAGTAAGGCCAGGAGATGATGGGCTCCTCCCATAAGGCTTAAAAGAGCAGCAAAGGCTCTTGGGCGCTTTGTAGGAAAGCAACGTTGCTAAACCTGTTTCCAGTCGGCGTCTCTTGTTTCTGAACTTCGTGGGGCTTTGCCAAGAAAAGCCTTTGGCAGGGTGCCAAAGAAGACGAAGGTTTGTGATAAGGCCGAAGGACTTTTTCTGAAGGACTTTGTTTTGGACTAAGCTGGGAATGAAGTAATTCTCAGCTGTTCTAATAAAATATGTTTGTTTAGGACTGATTGTGTCTGGTAATAACTACTTGGACCTAGATCACAACAGGAAGGTAACAGCGTTCCGTGCGGCTTTGGCGTTGAGTCATGCCGGCCACATGACCATGGAGACGTCTTCAGACAGCCCTGGCTTTGAAATGGAAATGAGCACCGCCCCCTAGAGTCAGGAACAAGTAGCACATATGTGCGAGGGGAACCTTTACCTTTATATTACAATGATCAAATCAGGATGCCATCCCATTGCTTTGGGGCGGGAAGGGCTTAAGACAAGAGGGAAACCGATTACTTTAAGTCCATAATTGAGCCCAACGTTTATGTTGCTAAGTGAAACATTAGCTTTGCCTGGTTTTACGACTTTTCTCACCGTGGTTGTTAAGTGGATCCTTGCATTTGTTAAATGCTTGTTCCGTCTTTTAACTGTATGGTTTAAATTATTTAAAAAGGGACCAATTGTTTTAAATTGTTAGATTAGTAGCACAGTTATTAAGGGAACCTGGCTTCCCATTGGCTTTGCTTGTCAAGACGGTCGTAAAAGGGGATCGTGTGACCCCCGGACGCTGCGACCGTCATAAATACGAGTCAGTTGTGAATTTTGATTGCGTGGCCATGGGGAAGCTGCAACGGCCGTAAGTGTGAAAAAAATGGTCATAAGTCACTTTTTTCAATGCTGTTGGAACTTTGAATGGTCACTGTTATAAATTGAGGACTTCCCACGAGTCCATCTTTATGATTTCAATTGGAGGAGCTCTTGGCTAGGGTTCTGGGCAGGCCCCCCATATACACCTTGAATTCCCGTGCTTTCATTTAAAACGTTTAAAACTCTTAGTCATCCAAGCCAAGGCACCAGAAGGTTGAATGAAGGCCGGTTGCTGTGATTCAACCTTCCGCCATTTAAAACAAGCCTACTCAGCACCAAGATTCTAGTCCTCAAAGACTCAAAAGCCCTGGCCAGCAGCCAGAATCGTCATCGTAAAAAGTTTCTTTTGACCAAAAAAAAAAAAAAGAGGAGGAGGAAGAGGAGAAGGAGGAAGAGAAGAAGAAGGGAGGAGGGGGGAGAAGGAAGGAGGAGAAGAAGAAGGAGGAGGAGGAGGAAGAAGAAGTGGAAGGGAGGAGGAGGAGAAGGGAGGAGGAGAGGAGGAGAAGGAGGAGGAGGGAGAAGAAGAAGGGAGGAGGAAGAGGAGGAGGAGGAGGGAGGAGAAGAAAAAGGAGGAGGAGGAAGAAGAAGAAGAGAAGGGGAAAGGAGGAGGAGGAGGGAGGAGAAGAAGGAGGAGGAGGAAAAGAAGGGAGGCAGAGAGGAGGAGAAGGAGAAGGAGGAAGAGAAGAAGAAGGGAGGAGGAAGAGGAGGAGGAGGAGGAGGAGGAAGAAGAGAAGAAGGGAGGAGGAGGAGAAGAAGGGAGGAGGAGAGGAGGAGGAGGGAGGAGAAGGAGGAGGAAGAAGAAGAGAAGAAGGGAGGAGGAGAGGAGAAGGGAGGAGGAGGAGAAGGAAGAGGAGGAGGAGGGAGGAGGAGGAGGAGGAGGAGGAGGAAGAGAAGAAGAAGGGAGGAGGAGGAGGAGAAGAAGAAGGGAGGAGGAGGAGGAGGAGAAGAAGAAAGTTTAAGCAGGAAACGCCATGCCAAAGTCTGCCTAGAATTTCTTTAGGGAACTCCGAAGAAGGCCTCTGCTCATTCATTCGGCAAAATTACCTGCCAGGAAAAACTGTGCCGGAAAGGTGGAGCGGATGGATGCACAGTGGGAAAAAAAAAATACGAAAGGCTGGCTGTAATAAATCCTGACAAATTAAAGTTTAATCAGGCCTCCGTTGCTGGTATAGGCGACCTGGCAACAGGCTTTAATTACAGACCAAACAGAGAGGAAGCGGCTTGCAGCCACCTGCTCTTCAATTAAAACCCATCGAGGGCTAAATATTTGGGGACGGGAGGGTTAATAGGTTCCTAGCACTGCACCCCACTGGTAAATTTTCCCCCCCCCCCAGTTTGGTGCCTCTGCAATGGGAGACACACTCCCAATAAGGAGCTGCCCAGGATGGTTGGAGACACCAATAATTCTCGACTTTGGGGGAACAGAAGACCAGATCCTGATTTCAGACCAACACCGAGCGTGCCTGGTGGGGCTGCCCTTCATTAGCTCCCCCTTTAAATCAGCCCATTCAGCCCCCCAATATTTCCCTTTTGTTTGCTGGAAGCCGAGAGAGAGAGAGAGAGGGAGGGAGGGGGAGAGGGAAAGGGAGAGAGAGAGGGAGAGAGAGAGGGAGAAGGAGAGAGAGAAAGGGAAAGAGAGAGGGAGAGGGAGAAGGAGAGAGAGGGAGAGGGAGGGAGAGAGAGAGAGGGAAAGAGAGAGGGAGAAGGAGAGAGAGAGAGAGGGAAAGAGAGAGGGAGAAGGAGAGAGAGAGGGAGGGAGGGAGGGAGAGAGAGGGAGGGAGGGAAAGAGAGAGGGAGAAGGAGAGAGAGGGAGGGAGGGAGGGAGAGGGAGGAGAGAGAGAGGGAAGGAGGGAGGGGGAGGGAAAAGGGGAGAGAGAAAGAGAGAGGGACGGAGAAAACTAAGCAGCCACCGTGAGAAATAGTTGGCAAAACAGCTCAGTTCAAATTGGATCTGGCCGAGAAGGAGGCTCAGCAGAAGCACCTCACTGAGGACTAGGAGCATAGGCTTTCCAAGCAGAGGGAAGACCTATGAGAGTGCAAGGCCAGGTACCGGCGCCTGGAGGCTCAGAGGGCTGAGATGGTCAGCCAGTTCCAGGCCATGATGCAGTCCCACTGGAACGAGGCCCTCCGGCTCTTTGCCACCAGCGGCGCTTCCCTCCAGCCTTCGCCCAAAGCCCCACACCAGGAGGCTGAACTAGAACCCGAGTCGGAATTTCTGCCCCCCTCCGACCCACACAAGAAGACCCCTGCAGCAACACAAACCTTCATTGCACGTATCCGTCCCAGGGGCCGTAATTTGAGGACTCCTGATTTAGTGCAATATAAAAAAAATGCAAATAATTTTTCCGCGCACCGCCAAACTTTTCTCACGGACCCCCAGTTGGTGGCCGCTGATCTAGGTTGTCCCAGAATCCCCAAACAGCCAGGTTCCTAACCCGAGTTCTCTACCTCTGCTCGGCATCCAACAGAGAGGGACTGACGGCTTCCAAGGCCAGAGAGAGGCTAATTCTGGGGTAGCCTAAAGCCAGAATATAACGCAATGCAGCACATTTCGTTTTCAGGCAGCGGCTTGGCTGCAGCAGGAAGATAGCAGCTTGATCTAAAGGAAAATGCAGCATCAGCAGCAGGAAGAGAAGGGAGGAAGGAAGAAGGGAAGGGAGGGAGGGAGGAAGAGGGAAGGAAGTGATTCTGAGAATAAATGAGAGGAAGGAAGGGAGGGAGGGAGGGAAGGAAGGGGAGAGGAGAGGAGGGCAGGAGCAAGGAAAGGAAGGAAGTGATTCTGAGAATCAATGAGAGGGAGGGAGGAAGGAAGAAGGGAAGGAGGGAGGAAAAAGGGAGGGAGGGAGGAAGGAAGGAAGGCAGCCAGGAAGGAGGGAGGGAGGAAGGAGGAAGGGAGGAAAAAGAGAGGGAGGAGGAATGAAGGAAGGAAAGAAGGGAGGGAGGGAGGAAGGAAGGAGGAAGGGACGAAAAAGAGAGGGAGAGAGGAATGAAGGAAGGAAGGGAGGGAAGGGGAGAGGAGAGGAGAGGAGGGCAGGAGCCAGGAAAGGAAGGAAGTGATTCTGAGAATCAATGAGAGGGAGGTAGGAAGGAAGGAAGGCAGCCAGGAAGGAAGGGAGGGAGGGAGGGAGGAAGGCGGAAGGGAGGAAAAAGAGAGGGAGGGAGGAATGAAGGAAAGAATGAATGGAGGGAGGGAGGAAGGGAGGAAAAAGAGAGGGAGGGAGGAAGGAAGGAAGGAAGGAAAGAGGGAAGGAGGGAGAAAAAAGGGAGGGAGGAAGGAAGGAAGGCAGGCAGCCAGGAAGAAAGGGAGGGAGGGAGGAAGGGAGGAGGAAGGGAGGAAAAAGACAGGGAGGGAGGCATGAAGGAATGAAGGAAGGAATGAAGGGAGGGAGGGAGGGAAGGAAGGGAGTCCATCACTGGTCAACCAAGATTTTGCTGGCTGAAAAGGCACGGAATTGCTTGGCTGTTGGCCCACGAGATCCACGTTGGGGAAACTCAAACTTTGCAAAACAGAAAGGGGGGAAGAGCTCTCATAAAGCAAGCACCATCCAAGCACCAACCCTGGTCAAATGATTCCAGCTAGGTAGACAAGTTAAAAGGTGATGAAATGGTTGTGAAACGGAACAACCGGGGGGGGGGGGCTAGAAAACAGAAGCCTTACGAAGGGAAGGAGAAAAGCTCCCTGCAGTCAAGAAACGAAACCTTGCAGGGAACACACAAAAAAAAAATCCCTTCTTGGAAAGTTGCTTTTTGTGACGTGTCCAATTCCAATTCTACAGACTCTCCGTTCTCCGCTGATGGGCACTTTAGCAACAGTGCTACTTTTGTCCTCGGTTTGTACGTCTCTTGTGAAAAGAAACAACTTCATTGTCTCGTCCAAGGCCGCCTTGACGTTGGCTGAATTCTACATCCACGTCCACCACGTCGAAATTCGGACAGCTCGTCGAACCAGGGCGTCATCTACGACGGCGGTCACCAACTGTACCGGTTCTGAAGCAATCTAAGATTTGGAACAAATGTGATCCTCATTTGGACTTAAATCAACCTGGAATTGATTGAGGAGCCACAGGACTTCATGTCTAGGGAGATGCTCAGGTTGCCCAGATTATGGTTTTTCCAAAGGCAACTGGGCTTTGGTCTTCGTTGAAGACGTTTCGCTTCACATCCAAGAAGCTTCTTCAGTTCTGACTGAAGAGTCTTCTTGGATGAGAACTGAAGAAGCTTCTTGGATGAGAAGCGAAATGTCTTCAAAGAGAAACAAGGTCCAGTTGCCTTCTGAAGAATTGAAGAAGCTTCTTGGATGAGAAGTGAAATGTCTTCAAGGAAGAACAAAGTCCAGTTGCCTCCTGGAGAACTGAAGAAGCTTCTTGGATGAGAAGCGAAATGTCTTCAAAGAGAAACAAAGTCCGGTTGCCTTCTGAAGAACTGAAGAAGCTTCTTGGATGAGAAGCGAAACCTCTTCAAGGAAAAACAAAGTCTGGTTGCCTTCTGGAGAACTGAAGAAGCTTCTTGGATGAGAAGCGAAACGTCTTCAAAGAGAAACAAAGTCCAGTTGCCTTTTGAAGAACTGAAGAAGATTCTTGGATGAGAAGCGAAATGTCTTCAAAGAGAAACAAAGTCCAGTTGCCTTTTGAAGAACTGAAGAAGCTTCTTGGATGAGAAGCGAAACGTCTTCAAGGAAGAACAAAGTCCAGTTGCCTTCTGGAGAACTAAGGAAGCTTTTTGGATGAGAAGCGAAATGTCCTCAAGGAGAAACAAAGTCCACTTTTGGAAAAAAAAAACATTTTTGGGACACTGGACCTCATGTTTTGCTGTGACATCTGAACTGGCTCACCACTTCAGAATGAGTTTACCAACACTTGGGAATATGATCGTGCCCATTAATACTGGAAAATGTCTCCTGTGGAATTGGGGGTGGGGGGGCTCACGAGATGACCTATTTCTATTGAAATGATACAGGCTCTCCAACAGAAGTTGCCTTTCCTATCGCCTGAAAAGTGACTCACGATTAATTTCCCAGGGAACGGATGAATTTTCCCACGGAGACAAGGAGCTGTTACAGAGAGCGGAGGCCCCTGCGGGAAAGGATGGAGGGACAGATGTTTCAAAGGGTTCTATTATTCCCACCCACCCACTCGCCCCCCGGTTAAACAAACAGCATCTTCAAATCGAGGCTCAGAATCAGAATCGAGCTGGAAGGGACCTTGGAGGTCTTCTAGTCCAGCCCCCCTGCTCAAGCAGGAGACCGTATAGCATTTCAGACAAGTGACTGTCCAGTCCCTTCTTAAAAACCTCCAGGGATGAAGCATCCACAACTTCTGGTGGCAAGCAGTTCCACTGGTTAATTGGTCTCGCTGTTGGGAAGTTTCTCCTTCGTTCTGGGTTGCTTCTCTCCTTGATTAGTTTCCATCCGTTGTTTCACGTCCTGCCTTCTGTTGCTTTGGAGAATAATTTGACCCCCTTTTTCTTTATGGCAGCCCCTCAAATACTAGAAGACTGCTATCATGGCCCCCCAAATCCTAGACAAGCCAAACCCAATTCCTTCAAGCGTCCTTCGTATATTTTCGTCTCCAGGCTTTTAATCGTCTTAGTTGCTCTTCTCTGCACTTTTTCCAAAGTCTCAACGTCTTTTTCTGTAATGTGGTGACCAAAACTGGAAGCCTTATTCCAGATGTGGCCTTACTAAGGCTTTATAAAGCGCTACTAAGACTTCCCGTGATTTTGATTCTGTGCCTCTGTTTATACAACCAAGGACTGTGTTAGCTTTTTTGGCTGCTGCCGCACACGGCTGGCTCATCTTTAAGGGATCGTCCACTAGGACTCCAAGGTCCTTCTCACGGTTACGGTTTTTTGAGCCTGGTCTCACCTAATCTGTATTTGTACCTTTGTTTTTTTAAATCTTTGTTGTTATTAGTTGCAAAGTCGTGCCCGACCCATCGCGACCCCATGGACCACGTTCCTCCAGGCCTTCCTGTCCTCTACCATCCTCTGGAGTCCATTGAAGCTCACGGCCGACTGCTTCAGTGACTCCATCCAGCCACCTCCTTCTCTGCCGTCCCCTTCTTCTTCTTTTGCCCTCCATCGTTCCCAGCATTAGGCTCTTCTCCAGGGAGTCTTTCCTTCTCATTAGGTGGCCAAAGGATTTGAGTTTCCTCTTCAGGATCTGGCCTTCTAAAGAGCAGTCAGGGTTGATCTCCTCTAGGACTGACCGGTTGGATCGCCTTGCAGTCCAAGGGACTCGCAGGAGTCTTCTCCAGCACCATCGTTCAAAGGCCTCTCAATTCTTTGGCGCTCAGCCTTCCTTATGGTCCAACATTCACAACCATCCATTGCAACTGGGAAAACCATCGCCTTGGTTGCAACCATCGCACTTTTGTTGGCCATTTTTTTCCTGCCTAGGTGCAAGTCCAAATCTCACCAGGCTCAAGGTTGACTCAGCCTTCCATCCTTCCGAGGTAGGTAAAATGAGGACCCTGATTGTGGGGGCAATAAGCTGACTTTGTATAAAAAAGAACACCGCTTTGGGGGGCCGAAAGCCCTACTAAGCAGGTATATACAAAAGTATGAAGGCTATTTTTTAACGCATTATAAGCCGCCCTGAGTCTCTGGAGAAGGGCGGCATATAAATCAAACCAACCAACCAATCAATCAATCAATCAATAAGAGCCTGGTTTAGCTCAACAGACAGAAACACTGTAATTTAACACCAGCTGCCTGCAATTAAAGTAAGATCGAATCTCGCCAGGCTCAAGGTCGACTCAGCCTTCCATCCTTTCTAAGGTAGGTAAATTGAGGACCCAGTTTGTGGGGGCAATAAGCTGACTTCGTATAAATATACAAAAGGATGAAGGCTATTGCTTAACGCACTGTAAGCCGCCCTGAGTCTCCGGAGAAGGGCGGCATACAAATCAAATTAAAAAAAAAAAATAACCTGACATGCTCTGAATAGGATAGCTGCACCCATCCAACACATGCCCACTAATATTTCACCAAGTTGGAGGGGGGTGGGGTGGGGAGAGGGAGGAAGCAAATCTTGTTTTATAGATATAGATATAGATATATAGATATAGATATATAGATCTATCTATCTATCTATCTATCTATCTATCTGTCTGTCTGTCTGTCTGTCTGTCTGTCTGTCTGTGTCAGTCTATCTATCTATCTATCTATCTGTCTGTCTGTCTATCTATCTATCATCTATCTATCTATCTATCTATCATCTATCTATCTATTTATCTATCATCTATCTATCTATCTGTCTGTCTGTCTATCTATCTATCATCTATCTATCGATCTATCTGTCTGTCTGTCTGTCTATATCTGTCTGTCTGTCTGTCTGTCTGTCTGTCTGTCTATCATCTATCTATCTATCTATCTATCTATCTATCTATCATCTATCTATCTATCTATCATCTATCTATCTATCATCTGTCTGTCTGTCTGTCTGTCTATCTATCTATCATCTATCTATCTATCTATCTATCTATCTATCTATCTATCATCTATCTATCTATCTATCATCTATCTATCTATCTATCTATCATCTATCTATCTATCTGTCTGTCTGTCTGTCTATCTATCTATCTATCTATCATCTATCTATCTATCTATCATCTGTCTGTCTATCTATCTATCTATCTATCTATCTATCTATCTATCATCTATCTATCTATCTATCATCTGTCTGTCTGTCTGTCTATCTATCATCTATCTCTCTATCTATCTATCTATCTATCATCTATCTATCTATCTATCATCTGTCTGTCTGTCTGTCTATCTATCATCTATCTATCTATCTATCTATCTATCATCTATCTATCTATCTATCTATCATCTATCTATCTGTCTGTCTGTCTGTCTGTCTGTCTGTCTGTCTATCTATCATCTATCTATCTATCTATCTATCTATCTATCATCTGTCTGTCTGTCTGTCTGTCTATCTATCATCTATCTATCTATCTATCTATCTATCATCTATCTATCTATCTATCTATCATCTATCTATCTGTCTGTCTATCTATCATCTATCTATCTATCTATCTATCTATCTATCTATCATCTATCTATCCATCCATCCATCCATCCATCCATCCATCCATCTATCATCTATCTATCTATCTATCTATCTATCTATCTATCTATCTATCTATCTATCTATCTATCTATAGAAGTGAGTCGCCCCAGGTGGCTCAGGGGAAAGAAAGTCAACAAAATCACCTCCGACTGGACTATGGAACTGTTCTGAATGCACGAGATTAATTGTGTTTGTTCCCGACTCCCTGAAGCATCTCCGCATCGGATCTAGTAATCCTGGCAGGGTCCAGGGTGTGTGTGTGTGGGGGGGAGGGCAGTTGCAGCATAAAGGAGAGCAAACAAGAGGCTCTTGAAATCAACAGATGCTGCAGTGCAGGCAGGCTGGCAAAAAAAAAATCGGAGTTGGGCGCTCAAGCAAACATCACCTCTGTTCCAAAGAAAGGTGA
Source organism: Pantherophis guttatus (assembly GCF_029531705.1). The sequence continues at coordinate 272,724 of NW_026844104.1, forward strand.
AGCAATTTTATGACACTCGAATTGAACTGGGATTATCCCGTTCCCGATGATGATGACTGCAGGAGAAACAAAAGGGATGAGGCCGACGGGGGGTGGGGATGGGGTGGGAGGGCTGCCTTCCCTTTGGAACCTCTCAAATAGGGGTCTCCAACCTCGGCAACTTTAAGCCTGGCGGACTTCCAACTCCCAGAATCCTCCAGCCAGCTTTGCTGGAGAGTTGGAAGTCCGCCAGGTTTAAAGTTGCCGAGGTTGGAGACCCCTGCTCTAAAAGGGACACCCCCGCCCCTTTTTCAACGAGACGACTCGAACATTTTAAAAAAATGAAAATGAAATTTCCAATGCAGCGTAAAAAAAGCAGTGAGTGAAGTAGTAAAAAAAAATAATAATAAAAAACCCGACACTCAAATCGTGATGCAATCTTGAAGTTTTTAAGACTTGGGAAAGTAAAAAAAAAATTTTTTTTTTTTAAAAAAAAAAACCGTGTGCCAGGAATGTGTTCCGAGAACTGTTGAAAATGTTTTTCTCTCCTTGCAGAGTTTGGGATTTTAGATCAAGACAAAACACTTAAGGGAAGAAATACCCCAAGGGATGCCTCCCAGACTAGCCAGCCTGAGGAATTCTGGGAGTCGAAGTCCACGGGTCTTAAAAATTGCCACGGTTGGGCATCCTTGGTCTAGACCAGTGGGCACCAACTGGTGGTCCGTGAGAAAATTTTGGGGGTCCGCAGAAAAATTATTTGCATTTTATATTGCACTAAATCAGAGGTCCTCAAACTACGGCCCCTGGGCCGGATACGTGCAATGAAGGTTTGTGTTGCTGCAGAGAGTCTCCCCCTTTGGGGTCTTTTTGTGCGGGTCGGAGGGGGACAGAAATTCCGACTCGGGGTCTGCTTCAGCCTCCTGGTGTGGGGCTTTGGGCGAAGGCTGGAGGGAAGAGCCGCTGGTGGCAAAGAGCCGGAGGGCCTCGTTCCAGTGGGACTGCCTCATGGCCTGGAACTGACTGACCATCTCAGCCCGCTGAGCCTCCAGGCGCCGGTACCTGGCCTTGAACTCCCGCAGGTCTTCCCTCTGCTTGGAAAGCCTATGCTCCTAGTCCTCAGTGAGGTGCTTCTGCTGAGCCTCCTTCTCGGCCAGATCCAATTTGAACTGAGCTCTTTTGCCAACTCTTTCTCATGGTGGCTGCTTAGCTCCAACAACTGCTTCCTGTGGGGGCCATAAGGAGGCCGGGCGGGGAAGGGAGGAATGGCTAGGAGGGGAGGGGTAAGTAGAGGACAGCGAGGTGCCCCTCGATGCGAGTTGGCCACTCCCACCCAGTCACATGATCATCTAGCCACGCCCACCCAGCCAGTCATTAGGCACAATCATATTAGTGGTCTGCGGGAGTTAAAATTATGAATTTAGTGGTCCCTGAGGTCCGAAAGGTTGGGGATCCCTGTTCTAGGCCAACCTTCCAAGGCTGGGAACAAAGTTGGTGGGAAAGATGTCCGGCAACATACAAAGCAACAACAGCCGCTGTTTCTTTGTGCCATTTTAGGGTGTTTCGAATTCAGAGCAAGCGCAGCCTGTATCCAAGGAACCAGAAGCAACGGGGCAGCAATGCTTCGGTCTCAAAAAGCGGCATTCAGCAGGCCTTGGAATCAACGGAGCAACAGAGAAACCACAGGAATTCCTTGGGTGTGTCATCTTTTGCACAAAGGTCCCTCCAACACGTTGGGAGATTTGCGCCCTTCCCCACAGCACCGCGAGATGGATTTCAGATTTTCCTGCACCCCGTAGATAAAGAGAATTAGGGGGATGCTCAAATTGAAGAGGTCTGGAGGACGAGATTAGAAGCAAGGGCATTTTCTGGAGGGCTGTTTTGCCGACGTCGGATACCCCGAAGTTTCAAGAACTCGTCTTCACTGTAACAGCGACGCAAACATCATCCTCCGTTTTTCGGTTACGACCGTTCCTGACTTCACTACCTGAGACCCCTTTAAAAACCGCCTCCCGTTGTTAAGATTTTTGCATATTTGGATTGCACAAAGATGAAGAATAACTCTGAATGTTGACAAGGTTAAGAGCCCTGATAAGGAGGGGAAAGGATGCTAAGGGAGGCTCCCCGATTAACGGCAGAGAGGTGGAAAATTTTTAAGCCCGGTTCACAAGGGAGTATCGCAACCTTAGAAACCATTAACCGTGCCAAGCTTCTGTCTTTGCTACGTCGACTTAAGATACTCCGGCTTTTCAGCATGTTCCGTGTAACTGATCGAAGAGATTGTGTGATCATTAATTTCTTTCTTTTCTTCCCGGCCCGACCTTCTGCCTTAAGAGAGATTTCAAAATGAATATTCAAGCTCTTTCTAGAACCTTGACAAAATGTTCGGCGACTTGAAACCATTCTTTTGACATTTTCCGTCTGTTGTTATAATTATTATTATCCTCATCGCCCTTTCATCTGTAATTCTGAAGATCCTTATCGAACCAAACGAACGTCTGAAAACCAGTTCGCCTCCATTCTTTAAATTCAGGTAGCCTTATTATACAAGGCTGGAAATTTTGGGGAGGGAAAGGGGCAGTTTTTGCAGACCGCATTCTTTACCTGCATCGATTTCAAAGGATGCCTAAAATATATGAAGGTTATTATTTGTCCTAGACGTGGCACAAATGAAACCAGTTGTGCCCCCTGGATTAAAAGAAGCATTCCAGAGGGACAGCACCAATTTATTAGTCTCTTTCTTGTATTATTTGTATTATTTGTAAATCCTCCTTTTTACATGAAGCACACACCGTCTCTCCCCCCTCCCCCCGTTCTTACCTATCTCTCTATCCTCTCCTCCATCTTTCCTATAAGGCATGAGAAGTTTCAACACATCAATTCTCTCTTCTCATTTCTTTTTTTTTAAAAAAAACCTCTCCTACCCACCTCCTACTTAAAAGTTCTACATATCCTACAAGTTCACCCTTCCCATGATCCTTTCTGGCGTGTTAAAATTTATTTATTTATTTTATTTATTTATTTTATTTTATTTTAATTTGATTTATATGCCGCCCTTCTCCGGAGACTCAGGGTGGCTTACAATGCGTTAAGCAATAGCCTTCATCCTTTTGTATATTTATACAAAGTCAGCTTATTGCCCCCACAAACTGGGTCCTCATTTAATCTACCTTAGAAAGGATGGAAGGCTGAGTCAACCTTGAGCCTGGTAAGATTCGAACCTGCAGAAATTGCAGGCAGCTGATGTTAATAACAGGGTGCATTAAACCACTGTACTACCAAGGCTCCTAATCTAATCCAGCAAATTTAATTTATTATTAATTTTTTTTGCATACTTCGATGTACATGTTCAACTGTTCGCTTGTACCGAGCGACCGGATCTGGCTTCCAAATTGGAAACCAAGACGAACTTTTGAGTTTGCTAAGTAGACGGAAAGGCTCTTTTTCGTTTTTACGTATCTAATGGGAGAACTAAATTGTTTTGTTTTGTTTTTTAATTCTACGTGGTTTTCTTGCACAAATGAATCAAGGCAGCTTTTCCGAGGCTCACCGCCCTCCTTGCAGGCACATCAACTGTATATACTGACCACAGCACAAAACTGAGCCGCGAGGCTGCAATTTCGCCTAATTTTGAAAATCCTTTTTCGGTCCCCGGACGCAGGATTCTCAGCTCTCCTTGCGACAAACGCAACTGGAGAAGCACGAAGAGATCTATGCGCTCCGAGGGAATCACACACACACACACACACACACACACACACACACACAATATGCCACAAGAGCCTAAGTTAAGACAAAATCCTTGCCGAGAGCAATTATTGAAAACTTCCACTTAGGTTATCAGCCTGGAAGTCTATCGGTCTTATTGGCCTTCGGCAGGTAAGTCGAGCGATTCAAGAATTGCAGACGGAGGGAGAATATCAGATGCGGGGTTGCATCACGCCAGCTGAAACTTCTTGGGGTGTTTTTTTTTTTTTCTCAGCGGTACTGTCACCAAGGTTCCCATTCCCCAAGCGGCTTTTCCGAAGCCCCCGAGGCCCCTTGCCCCACCCTCCCTGCCCCTCCGACGGGTCCCAGTCGCGCGGGGAGAAGAAGTCTGCCTCGGAAACGTTACCTCTGTGAAATGCTCGGCAGGCCCAACCACCAGGAGAATGGTCGACCTCCTTTCGGAGGGATCGGCCTCTTTGTTGTTGTGCAACTTTTGGGGCATCTTTGGCGCTTGGTCCCCGGGGTTGGGAACGGGGGGTTCTTCCTTGGCCGCATCCTCCTTGGCGCCGGCGGGGTCTTCGCACCCAGCCCTTTGAAAGAGGGAAGACAAGAGACGCCAGAACGACTGCAGCATCCCCTTAATCCCTTGGCGAAGGGAGAGGCTCGCTCGGACGGGAAGGATGCTCGCTGCAGGGTTGGGAGGGGAGGACGGATGATCCGCTCAAGCTGGAGGAAGAGGAGGAATCGGTCCTGCAATGGGAAGCTTCACACCAGGCCTTGCCAGAGGCTCATGTTGCGGTTGGAGTGCCTGCTTGCCTGCCTGTCTGCCTTTGAAGACGCTGGCAGCGTTCTCGTGCCTGGACTCACAAGCAGTTCATTCAAGGAGAGAGAGAGAGCGAGAGAAGGAGGGAGGAAAGATGCTGGCTGCCGCGGGAAGCCTGCGCAGAAGCCTCTCTCCCGTGGCCAGAAGGATGGAGCTCGGCGGAGTTTGCCAGCTGCAGGATTAGCCGGGGAAGCGTGTCCTCCCCCCACCCCCAACCCATACAATGCACGTCAAAAGGAGCACAAGCAGCAGCCCCGATGATCCAGCCTGCATTCTCACTGCAGCAGGGCCCGGCCAATCGAAGCTCCCAACACTAACAGGTTCATTATTCAAACCAGACGCCTCGGGCCAATCAGAAGAAGCTGTGACTGGACACTTTTCTGGCTTGCAGACGGGAAGGGGTGCAGAAGGGCGACCTCGGTCTAGGAGGATGCACAGGCTCCGGGGAGGGTCAGTTGAAACAGAGGAAGCATTCAATAGAAGATGACACTCGTCCCAAAAAAAAAAAAAAATGCACAGGGGGGAAAATAAACAAATCCTCCTGTTATTTTGGGATCCTTGCATCATTTTCAAGTCTTGTTCTAGCTCTGTTTTTCCCCCTTACCAAATAAATTTCCAAAAAAAAAAAAGGCAGCAGCAGATGATCTTATGTAGAAACATCTGCAGGAAAGCCACTGAGGAACTCTCGAATTCAACCCTGAGCTACAAATATTCTTATTTATTGGTAAAAAAAATAAATAACGATTGCCACTTTCTCAAAGCCTACCCAGACAGGAATCCGGGAAACAGAAGGCGAATATTTCCCTCCGCCGCATCATCTTACCGCCTCTGTTTTTGGCAGATTCTAACAAGCATTTCGATTATAGCTTGCTTTCTTCCCCCCGCCCCTTTCAAGATGAATAAAAGGCCAAACCGTGTGTGTGTGTGTGTGTGTGTGTGTGTGTGAATCATACATCAGTCCGGTGGAGAATACAACTCAAGATGCAGAATTCAAAAGGCAGTCTGGGCATGCGAAGGGACAGATTAGATAGGTCTCCTCTCTGGTATGTTTCTGCTTTTGACATGATAAAAAGCCCACGGAGCTGCCCCTCTCTCGGGTCTGGTGTGGTATCAGCAAAACCAAGAATTCCATTTTCTGCTGCCGTTTATTATGAGTTTAACCTGGTTAGGCCCGTCTAAGTCGAAACGGACGGTCCTCTTCATAATCGTCAAAGGAAGGAGCTGACTTCTCTCACCGGTTTCGACCCTTCAGTTTCCAGAATTAATAACAGAGCAAAGGACACCCCCCCACCCCAGAAAGTAACAGAATAAGTGGAAAGGGGCCTTGGAGGTCTTCTAGTCCAACCCCATGCTCAAGCAGGTGACCCTGTCCCATTTCAGAGAAATGGTTATCTGGTCTCTTCTTAAAAATCTCCAGCGATGGCGTGCCCACAACTTCTTAATTAATTGTTCCACTGATCAATTGTTCTAACTGTCAGGAAATTACTCCTTAATTTCAGGCTGCTTCTCTCCTTGATTAGTTTCCATCCGTTGCTTCTTGTCCTGCCTTCGGGTGGTTTGGAGAATAGCTTGACTCCCTCTTTTTTGGGGCAGCTCCCCTGGTCCTTCTCTTCATTAGACTAGACATTAGCTAGTCTTCTTTAGCTTCCAGTCCCCTGATCATCTTTGTTGCTCTTCTCTGCACTCTTTCCAGAGTCTCAACATCCTTTTTATATCATTTATATCATTGAAAAGAATAAATATTTGACCTTTACAGGGAGGAGTCATAAAATATGGGTGTGGCTGGCCGATGAAGTCCAAAAAGACAGAAATAGTGCTATCCCAGTCTCCCATAAGTCTCAGAACAAACAACACAATATGTCTGACAAGCCTGAAAGTGATGATTTGAGATATCATCCCACTATGGCCATTTAACAACTTGATCTACATAGGAAAAAACCCTGACTACAAAAATATCATATATATATACATATATACATATATATACATATATATACATATATATACATATACATACATATATATATATATATATATATATATATATACATACATACATACATACATACATACATACATATAATATATATATATATATATATATACCAAATTTATATTTCGTTGAAAAGAAATAAAGGGAGACTAGTATAGATCTATTTCAAGCTATTTAGCTCTCATCAGCTAGCCATAGCCTTACTCGGATTCGAACTTGGCTCAAATCTATATTAGTCTCCCTTTATTTCTTTATCAGCGAAATATAAATTTGGTATAAAAATGGTTTGTCATGAATGAGACTGCTTGAGGGCTCCTGGATTGGAGTTGAAAGGCGAAAGGAAAGCAGTATGCTCCCTCCCACATGTTGCGGAGATAGAAAAACTCTATCTATCTATCTATCTATCTATCTATCTATCTATCTATCTATCTATCTGCTTCCTAATTTTTACTAACGATGACATGACGAGCTGGCGCTAAGTTCAAAGCAAACTAGTTCCACAAGAGTTCTCTCTTTCCGCCCTAATTCAGAACATTTTCCTTTCATGACACATCCATCTTCAAAGGAAGGCTAGCCAGTTAAGTTTTCTTTTACTCCCTCCTGCATTAGACCACACCTGGAATACTGCATCCGATTTTGGTCGCCACACTATAAAAGAGATGTTGGGACCCTAGAAAAAGTGCAGAGAAGAGCAACCAGGATGATTAGGGGACTGGAGGCTAAAACATACGAGGAACGGTTGCAGGAACTGGGCCTGGCTGGTCTAGTGAAGAGAAGGGCCAGGGGAGACATGATAGCAGCCTTCCAATATTTGAGGGGATGTCACAGAGAGGAAGGGGGTCAAGCTATTCTCCAAAGCACCCAAAGGCCAGATAAGGAATAATGGATGGAAACTGAACAAGGAGAGATTCAACCTAGAAATAAGGAGGAATTTTCTGACAGGGAGAACAATCAACCCATAGAACAGAAGTTGCCTTCGGAAGTTGTGGGAGCTTCATCATTTGAGTCTTTCAAGAAGAGATTGGACTGCCACCTGTCAAAAATGGAGTAGGGTCTCCTGCTTGGGTAGGGGGCTTGGACTAGATGACCTACAATTCCAATTCTGTTATTCTAAAACCTCTATTCTCCAAAGCTCCAGAAAGCAGGACAAGAAGCTAGAAGATAGAACCTAATCGAGGAGAGAAGCAACCCAGAACTAAGAAATTATACAGATGGGTGCCCTCCACTCCATTAGGCAATTGGGAGAGGTTAAAAAGGCAGTATGGAGAAACTTTAAAAAAACAACAATTTCAGCCGATCTGAAGAAAGCGCTCTCTCTGCTGAGCTCAGAGGAAATGGGCTTCAGGTTGTTTAATATAATTCGGGAAATTGCAAGCGAGGGATTTCTGCGTTTTCGCACATCGGTCAACTTGGATGGGGAAGCAAGAAGACTATGGGGCAAGCAGGGAAAGAAATTTCCTCCAAGAAGGATGAGCTGAATTTTTTTTTAAAAAAAAATTCAGCAGGAAGTTCCTCTTGGGCACCGTTGCTTTTCGACATTTGGTTGACTTTGTGAATTTCCAGCGTTACACAAGTGGGCAGCCGTCATGGCTGTTCTTGACCGTGTTTTGGTTGCATTTCTGAAGCGTTAACAGGAACATGGGACTTCATTGGATGGTGGGAAAAAAGAGAGAGAACATTGGAGAGCCAAGGCTGTTTTTCAACTCAAGATGGAAATGCCAGCCCTGTCCCGCCATGGAAGAAGAGGAAGAGGGCGGAATGACCCATTCACACAGACATGGGGGAGATGGAGAAGAAGAAAGTGTGCGGCAGCTGCCAAAAAAGCCGACACAGTTCTAGGCTGCATTAACAGAGGGATAGAATCAAGAACACGGGAAGTGTCAGTTTAATGAAAAGAAGGACGAGGGGAGACATGATAGCAGTCTTCCAATATCTCAGGGGCTGCCCCAAAGAAGAGGGAGTCAAGCTATTCTCCAAAGCACCTGAGGGCAGGACAAGAAGCAATGGGTGGAAACTAATCAAGGAGAGAAGCAACTTAGAACTCAGGAGAAACTTACTGACAGTCAGAACAATTAACCAGTGGAACAACTTGCCACCAGAAATTGTGAATGCTCCAACACTGGAAGTTTTTAAGATGATGTTGGATAACCCTTTGTCTGAAATGGTGTAGGGTTTCATGCCTGAGCAGGGGGTTGGACTAGAAGACCTCCAAGGTCCCTTCCAACTATTCTATTCTATTCTATTCTATTCTATTCTATTCTATTCTATTCTATTCTATTCTATTCTATTCTACTCTATTCTACTCTACTCTACTCTACTCTACTCTACTCTACTCTACTCTACTCTACTCTACTCTACTCTACTCCACTCCACTCCACTCCACTCCACTCCACTCCACTCCACTCCACTCCACTCCACTCCACTCCACTCCCTAGGTTTTTATGAGTGCCTGCATGCCAGGATAGGAAGCTCAAAGGACAATCTTTAAAAAATGGGGTTTCCCAATAGAAGATAGGCAGGCTGTGTGAATGTGGAGAAGGACAATCCATCTCATCATTTATGCTATGGAGCATACGATGTCCTTCATCACGTATGGAGGAAGAGCTCGCACCGGGGAGAGAAAACGATGTGGCTCCATACTGAATGAATGTCACTTAGTTTTAATCCTATTTATTGCACATACTTTTTAACTGAGCTACAGTGCAATGACCTATTTTATACCCATTTTAATTGCTCTGGGTTGAAGGTTTATAATTTGTGGGTGCTTCTGACGCAAGAGGAGATTCTGAAGAACCAACATTAGACACAGCAAATATAATACAAAATGGATGTGGCATCTCTGCAATACGTGTGTTTTCGGTTAGCTTTCTAAAATGGCAACGCCACACAATCCTTCCATTGTGCTAACTTGCCCTCAAAGCAACACAACCTTCTCTCGGCTCTCTATTCTTTACTATGTAGCTTTATTCACAAACAAAATGCAAAAAGTATTCACTTTCCATTCAAACAAACACCAAAAATGATTCAAAAAGTATCGCACGGCCATATAGAAACATAAGAGAACAACAGGAAACAATCAGGAAATAATTCTGATGACTAAAAGCAGAATTGAAGAAAAAAAAAAACCCCGAAGCTTTCATGTCATCATGGAAACGGTCCCAATTTTCACGGAGATCACTGCACAAAGTGGTCAACAGATGCAGAAAATCTATTGTTGCTCTGGTGGGCACCAACAGGAACCTAGAATAGTCCTTCATACAGGTAGTCCTCGACTTACGACCACAATGGAGCCCCAAATTTATGTTAAGTGAAACGTTTTGTGAGTTTTGCCCCATTTTATTACTTTTCTTACCTCTGTTGTTAAGTGAATCACTGCAGTTGATAAGTTACTAACCCGGCTTTTAAGGGAAACATTTGTTAAGTGAGTTTTGCCCCATTTGCCTCCGTTGTTAAGAGAATCACTGGCTGATAAGTGACTAACCAGATATTAAGTGAGAAATTTGTTAAGTTTGTAACTTTGAACGGTTACTAAATGAACTGTCATAAACCGAGGATTACCTGTATAATAGGTAGAGCCTACAACTGAAGCAGAATGAAGCAGTCCCGACAGGAGATTTTTTCCAAGCAATTCACTGGGTAGATGAGAGTTACAGTACGAATGCTAGAAGTCCCTCTCTGGTGTGTCTAGAGCAGGGGTCCCCAACCTTTCGGACCTCAGGGACCGCTAAATTCATAATTTTAAATCCCACGGACCACTAATATGATCTGTCTAATGACCGGCTGGGTGGGCATGGCTAGGTGGTAATGTGACTGGGTGGGCGTGGTCAACTCGATTGTACTCACGTCAAGGGGCGCCTCGCCGGCTTCTACTCGCCCCTCCCCTCCCAGCCACTCCTCGCCTGCCCACCCGGGCTCCTTAGGGCCCCAACAGGAAGCAGTTGCTGGAGCTAAGCAGCCACCACAAGAAACAGTGGCTCAGTTCAGATTGGATCTGGCCGAGAAGGAGGCTCAGCAGAAGCCCCTCACTGAGGACTAGGAGCATAGGCTTTCCAAGCAGAGGGAAGACCTGCGGGAGTGCAAGGCCAGGTACCGGCGCCTGGAAGCTCAGAGGGCTGAGATGGTCAGCCAGTTCCAGGCCATGATGCAGTCCCACTGGAACGAGGCCCTCCGGCTCTTTGCCACCAGCGGCTCTTCCCTCCAGCCTTCGCCCAAAGCCCCACACCAGGAGGCTGAACTAGAACCCGAGTCGGAATTTCTGCCCCCCTCCGACCCACACAAGAAGACCCCTGCAGCAACACAAACCTTCATTGCACGTATCCGGCCCAGGGGCCGTAATTTGAGGACTCCTGATTTAGTGCAATATAAAAAATGCAAATAATTTTCCGCGGACCACCCAAATTTTCTCGCGAGCCACCAGTGGTCCACGGACCAGCAGTTGGTGACCGCTGGTCTAGACAATTCTGGAAATAACGCAACTGCCACCACAAGCTGGCAAGAAAAATGAACGCCCTCGCTCTTGTTTTAAAGTCCAAAGGTCGGAGCCGAGGACCAGGAATAAAACTCGGCTCTCATGACCGGCGCACATTTGCACAACTATTGACATAACTGTGAAATATCTACAGACATGTCACTCAAAGGCCCTGTAATATTCCAAAGTGCCCGATTTGCAACGGAAAGATGAACTACCAGATTCAAAGTTCTCATCGGGGGATGTTTCCCTATCTGACTTACTGCAGGTAGTCCTCCGCTTACAATTGTTCATTTAATGACCCGTTCAAAATTTACGACGGCATTGAAAAAAACGGGACCGAGGACCATTTTCGACGCTGATGACCTTCGTGTCATCCCCACGATCATGTGATCAGAGTCGACAACGGGTTCGTACTGACGACAGTCGCTGCGTCCCCCAAAGTCACGCGATTCCCCCCCCTTTTGTGACCTTCTCCAAAAGGAAAAGTCAGCGGGGAGAGGGGAGCCAGGTTTCATTTAACAACCAGGTTACCGACTTACGAACCGCAGTGATTCGCTGGGACGACTGCGGCAGGAAAAGTTGTAAAGTGGGGGACGAAACTCGCTTAGCAACAGAAACCCTGGGCTCAAACTGGTTGTTTGTGGTTGTTAAGTCAAGGACTTCCCGTATATATGCTCTTAACATTCTGCTTTGCACGCAAAAATGAAAATAATCCTGCCAACATTTCTGGGCGGTCCAAGACGGGATTTCTTTCAAACACGCCAGTTCGTCGCAGCCGTGGCGAGACCTCACTCTGTCGGTGTCGGGGTTCCAAGTAATACAGATGGACAGATGAGAAGAAGTAGAAGAATTCGGAGGCTGGGCTCTAGTCCCGAGAAGGGAGGGAAGAGAGGTTTCGCCAGCCCTACGAGAGAAAAGATGAAAAGCCAAGAGGAAGTTGTCAGACAAGGAGAGATGAAAGCATGACAGGCTAAAGAGAGAAAAAAAAATGCCCCTTGATATGACAGTCACTCTTGCAAAGACAAATTTAGCGACACCAAGAGGTTCACGGCAAACTAGATGGCTGTAAATACAGAAGCAGAAAGCGGTTTTTTATGTATCTTTGATCTCTTTTAAACCAGAGTAAAAAAGAAATTTGTAATGCCAAGGATGCATCCCCAGGCAGCCGAAATAACTTCTGCAGGACAAGCAAGCCGAAGCGCGGCGTTTTGCGTGTTTTAACAAAGCTCACGGAAATTAGCGCTGCCCGTACGTGTAGCAAACACAAGCGTTAGCTGCCAGAATGTAAATTGCAAAGCATGTCGGCCTGTCAAAGCAACACAGATTATTTCGCGTTACGGTTTTGACAGCAGCGCTGCAAATGAATCGCACCGTTTTCTGTTCGTCACCCCCCCACAGGCTCAAAAGTAGGGAAACCGAGACCTTCAAATCTTGCTTGGAGTAGTCCCAAAGGTGCTTTTTTTCAAGAGGCAACGGGACTTTTCTGGTTTTTCTCTAAAGGCAGAATAACAGAGTTGGAAGGGACCTTGTAGGTCATCTAGTCCAACCCCCCGTCCAAGTAGGAGACCCTACACCATTTCTGACAGATGCCAGTCCAGTCTCTTCTTGAAAGCATCCAGGGATGAAGCTCCCACAACTTCTGAAGGCAACTTCTGTTCCACGGGTTGATTGTTCTCAGTGTCAGAAAATTTCTCCTTATTTCCAGGTTGAATCTCTCCTTAGTCAGTTTCCATCCATTATTCCTTGTCTGGCCTTCGGGTGCCTTGGAAAATAGCTTGACTCCCTTCCTCCTCTCTGTGACAGCCCCTCAAATATTGGAAGACTGCTATCGTACCTTCCCTGGTCCTGCTCTTCACTAGACTTTTGAAGACGTTTTGCTTCTCATCCAAGAAGCTTCTTCAGCTCTCTCTTCAGCGCTGAAATCTTCTTGGATGGGAAGCGAAATATCTTCAAAAGGAAAAACAAGGAAGTGCAAGTTGCCTCATGAAAAAAGCACCTTTGGGAAAAACATGACCTGGATGGCTGAGAATCTCCATAGATATTTAGCTGTGCATCAGAGCTGAAAAAGCTTCTTGGATGAGAAGCGAAACGTCTTCAAAGAAAAAACAGAAAGTCAATTGCCTCTTGAAAAAGCACCTGAGAGTATTTGCCCTCCAAAAACTATATAAAATCAACCCATGGATGCTTTCGGGAAAGAAATCACTGCTCGAGTTCGGACAAAGCCGGGCAGATCAGATTTCAAATATCCAAATCGTATTTGAAGCCAAGAAAAGGACATGCCACCGTGGGCTCACAAAAGATTAAATATTCTTGGCAGCAAGAATTACATTATTTGCACTTTGTATGCCCGCCACGATGGTGTTTAAAGCTGCTCTTTGCAGTCGCTCCAAGCGTTAACAGAAGAGGAAGCAAGAGCTGTTGGTCAGGAATGAAAATTAAATACTCGTGACAAAGAAGCGGTTTGGCGCAGAATCAGAGAGGGCAGTCAAGCCTAAATATAAATTTCCCCCAGACTTTTTGTTTAGCTTATTTTTATTTCTGTGCTATTTTAATTTGCTTGCTTTCTTTTTATAAACCAGCCGAGTTCATGGGAGAAAAAAAATAATAACAGAAAACGTATTACTCACCACATATCGGAATATATTATATGCTCAGATGGAGTATTTTCCCTACTTCAATCTAGCCCAGTAGATCCTTTTTGGTGCCGAGTGCCCAAACCCCCAAAATGCAATGTGAGTGCCCCCCCTGCACATGCGCCCTGTCCCCGTGCATGCACCCCAGCGCCCCAAGCCCTGTTTTGGGCCTGGAAAGCCACCTGCATCAACCTGGAAGCCAAAATGGGGCACGGGGGCACAGCACGAGGGCACCCCGCGCCCCATTTTGGAACTGGAAAGCCTGCAGCCCACCTGCACATGTGTGTGTGTGTGTGTATGTATGTATATGTGTGTGTGTGTGTGTGTGTGAGAGAGAGAGAGAGAGAGAGAGAGAAAATAGATAGATAGATAGATAGATAGATAGATAGATAGATAGATAGATATAGACAGACAGACAGACAGACAGACAGACAGACACAGACAGACAGACAGACAGACAGATATACATGTAGGTCTTTGGTTATTCGGGTTTTCTCCCACGTAAAATTGGAAGTGTCTTGGCGACGTTTCGACAAAGTCTCATTCGTCATCTTCACGAAGCCGAAAACACCAGCCTGAAGACGACGAATGAGACTTCGTCGAAACATCGCCAAGACACTTCCAATTTTACGCGGGAGAAAACCCGAATAACCAAAGACCTACATACAAACACCTGTGAAAACCTCAGAAAACATATATAACATACATATACATATACATACATACATGCACACACTTGCTATACTTACATACATATGCTGTATATACACACACGCGTGCACAAACACACACACACATATATATTTATATATATTAATCACATTCAGCATATATATAACTGGGGGGGGGGGCAAGAGTCTTGAGAGTTTACAAGGTTGATATTAGACGGTCCAAAGCTATTACAGAACCTAGTTGTTCTTCAGGTACCCCAAAGAAAACTGTTTGCAGAAATGACAGTACAGCGGACCCTGGTCAAGCACCCCAGACTCCACCTGGCGCTGCCACATCTGATAAGTCAACACGAAGGTTAACGGCAGGGCTAATTGCGCCAAACCAACAAGGGTGCAGAAATGCAGCCTGTTTAACAAGGGCCGAGACTTGTGGCAAAGACTATCAGGTGCCAAAGCAATCGTATCAAACCTCTAGCAAACAAAAGGAACGATTGAAGAGGGCATTTGTTTACACACGGGGCTAGATACGTGCTTACCTACCAGTACAGATACTCCTCGATTTACAACAGTTCACTTAAAGAATAGACTAGACTAGACTAGTGTCAGACTGCGGTGCTATCTCAAAATTAAATGAATTTCCAAACTGCCAATCTTTAAGGAAATCTTTCTTTAATTGAGCTCAGCCACCGGATCATGACTCCGTGCGGACAAGACTGACCTTTTGCCTCCCAATCTCTCCCTTTCCGATCCCCAAATCTCTGCTTCTCATTGGCTGTCTTCTAAGTCATTCTTCAGACTTCTTTTCCTCGTCATCTCCCAGGAATGTGCCCCCTCCCCTCATTTCCACGACAACCAGGCTTCAAAGGGATTTAAGCAGGCAAAAGTTTCAGAGTTTATCTTTCGCTCTCCTCTGCTCTCTCTCTATGCCAGCATTGCAACGCTGACAACTAGACTAGACTAGACTAAAGAAAAAACAAGAATAGAATAGAATAGAATAGAATAGAATAGAATAGAATAGAATAGAATAGAATAGAATAGAAAGGATGCCGTGCTAGCAGGCAACTCTATGGTGGGGGAACCGACTTCCGGTCAACAGAGGAAAAAGGACGCTGCGCTAGAGTTAGGGTTAGTGGGAACTGGACTTCTGGTCAGCTCCCGAATTGAACGGGGGCTTCCGGTTAGGACCTCTGTGGCTCTTTGGGTGTTCAAGGTTGTCGTCCCCTGGTCTAGGCCATCCGATTCATCACAACTTCTAGAGCACGGATGTGAAACTCGACACGTCGCATTGCTGTCATTTTCCCCCTTTTGTGGAGCTGGGGTGGGCATGGCTTCCACATGACGCATCCAGCCCCGTGGGCTGCCAGTTTGACACCCCTCTTCTAGAGCGTCCCCCAGAGACCCAAAAAAGCAGCTTCTGTTATAGGATAGTCTTGTAGAAATGATATTCTCGTGAGACTATCCTATTATTCAGATTATGTTGAATGATCTGCAAGACCCTCGAAGGCTTTTATTGGGGGGGGGGGGGGGGGGGGGAGAAGGATGGGCAGGAAAAAGGTTTGGTAGACACACACATAGCGAGTGGTCCTTGTGACAGATTTGTGCAAGGATATACAGACAGCCCACGACTTACTATCACAATTAAGCCCAAAATGTGTGCAAGGAAAACCTCCCTTACAACTGTGGTTTGTTAATCTCAGCAATCATTTATCTGGCTGCTTTTGCAAAAGCCAGCGCGTGTCGTGTCACGAAGCACAAACCTAGTTCTCAATGAGAGTTAACTTGGTGAGGAAGAGCTGCTAGTCTATTCGGACAAGTTTCTGATTTTTCTCATTTCAGGCTTATGCAGTTGGGAAGCAGGCGACGATGCCTATCAGCTTCCCTATCAGCTTTTCTTTGCATTAGCCTAAACATAACTGATTATGAATCATATCATGAGGAAGGAGGCAGAAAGCCAGCTGGGCACATCGTTGTTTACTTAACACTAGTGATGTACGTGCATTTTATAGAGTAATCAATGGATTAAGATACACGCCTTCATGGACTTTACGATCATATTGAATTTCATTTGTGGGGCATGCCCCTAATCTTTTCCTCTTAAGCTGTAAACCGTTTCAGGCATTTGAGAGGGGGATGGGGAAGATATCAGAAATGGTGCGAGACTAGAATAGAATAGAATAAAGCTGGAAGGGACCTTAGAGGTCTTCTAGTCCAACCCCCCTCCTCAAGCAGGAGAACCTATACCAATTTAGATAAGTGGCTGTCTAGACTCTTCTTGAAAACATCCAGCGATGGAGACCCTATGATTTCTGGAGGAAAGCTGTTCCACTGGTTAATTGTCCTAGAAAGAGTGCAGAGAAGAACAAGAAAGATGATTAGGGGGATGGAGACTAAAATGTATGAAGAACGGTTGCAGGAATTGGGCATGGCTAGTCTAGCGAAGAGAAGGACCAGGGGAGACAGGATAGCAGTCTTCCAATATTTGAGGGGCTGCCACAGAGAGGAGGGGGGGTCAAGCTATTTTCCAAGGCACCCGAAGGCCAGACAAGGAATAATGGATGGAAACTGATCCAAGGAGAGATTCAACCTGGAAATAAGGAGAAATTTTCTGACACTGAGAACAATCCACCCATGGAACAGAAGTTGTTCATCCCTGGAGGCTTTCAAGAAGAGACTGGACTGCCATCTGTCAGAAATGGTTTAGTGTCTCCTGCTTGGACGGGGGTTGGACTAGATGCCCTACAAGGTCCCTTCCAATTCTGTTATTCTAAAACAGTGGTTCTCAACCTTCCTAATGCCGCGACCCTTTAATACAGTTCCTCATGTTGTGGTGACCCCCAACCATAAAATTATTCCTAAAACCATCGAAAATATGTCTTTTCCGATGGCCTTAGGCGACCCCTGTGAAAGGGTCATTCGACCCCCAAAGGGGTCCCGACCCACAGGTTGAGAACCACTGTTCTAAAACATCTACTCTCGAAAGCACCAGAAAGCAGGACAAGAAGCAAGGATCGAAACTTATCAAGAAGAGAAGCAACCTTGAACTAAGAAATTTTCTGAGATCGAGATCAATACCATTTGTCTGAAATGGTATAGGGCTGGACTAGAAGACCTCCAAGGTCCCTTCCAACTCTTACTGTGTTTTCCCCCCACTTATCTTTAAGTAGGGAGGGTCCCACAATTGGAAACCAGAATTTCAGTTTCTATGCAAGACACGGAAGCGAGTTGTCCCTGAATCTACGACCCTTCGGCCATGGTAAAATAAATCATGCAGTCATTAAGCAAATAGAGTTTCCTCCATTGACTTCGCTTGTCTGAAGATGGCTGGGAAACTGATCACGTGATCCCGGGACGCTGCCATCAGACATGCCACGTTATCAACCGTCCAAATTTGGATCACATGATCATGAGGATGCTGCAAGGATTGGTCGTAGTTTTTTTCCCAGCGCTGTTGTATCTTCCGTCGCTAAACAAACAGTTAAGTCGAGGACTTTTTAATATTTCTGATCCTTTAGTACATTTCCATCCAGTTCTTTTTGAAGGCGACACTCACACTTGAGTGACAAAAACCCTCCACAAAAATCATCCCATCAACTTTAGATTTAGAATAACTTTGTCACCTTAAATGTACACTAATCGGCATATATTAAAATGAAGTTTTGTTGCATACAGCTCTCAAAGGGTCACCACCTCCAAGATATACTCCATAAGCATGACAAAATAAATCAATGCAAAATTGAGCCTATATGACACAGAGAAACAACGCAGTCTGGTTCGGATGTATATATGTATGTAGCGAGAAAAACAAATCTTGAGAGTTTACCGGACGGATGGCCCAGGGAACAAAGCTGTTCCAGAATCTGGGAGTCCTGCTAGAAATACTTTGAATTCTTCTCCCATTGGAGAGCGACAGAAACAGTCCGTAAAGTATGTATGTGGGGTCTCTCACAATGCTTTGAGCTCTAAGCACATAGCGCTTATAAGCAGCATCCTGAATAAGGGGAAGCAAGCTTCCTATAATCTTCTCCACTGTCCTCACCACTCTCTGTAGGAACTTTCTATCTGAGGCAGTTACTGTCACCAAACCAAACAGGGATGTCCTTACAAACAAAGCCATGATAAAATCGGGGAATCATGCTAGAAAACAAACACAGTAAAATACAGTCAGTCCTCGACTTACGACTACAACCGAGCCCCAAATCTATGTCGCCAAGTGAGACATTCGCTCGGCGGGTTTTGTCCCATTTTACGACCTTTCTCGCCACACTTGTTACAGCGAATCGCTGCGGTTGTCGAATTAGTCACACGGTTGTTAAGGGAATCTGGTTCCCGCATTGGGTGTTGCTCGTCGGAAGGTCACAAAAGGGATCAGGTGACTGGGGGGTGGGGGAGGACTCTGCGACTGTGGTGTGTATCAGTTGTCAAAACATTCCGAAGGTATAAATCACGTGACCATGCCGCAAAACGGCCGTCGGTCCCCGTTGTTTGCCGGGCCATCCTAACTTCGAACGGTCACTAAACGGAACGGTCGCAAGTCGAGGACTTCCCGCACAGACGATAATTCAAAGGGGGGGAAAAAAGACTCACATATACAACAACAACAACAAAAAAAGCCAGGCTACGAGAAGAAGCTGTCAAACCCGGGTCGAGGAGTGTTTTAAGAAGCCGACACGCGTGTTCGAGCGCACGTGTGGATCCACCCAGGGTGGAAGCAAACTCACCCAGAGGTCCCGCTCGGAGCGGTGGAGGCCGAGCCGCTCCAGCCCGACGGCCAGGTCGTGGACGCAGAGCGCGCCGTCCCGGTTAACGTCCAGCTGGACGAAGAGGCTGTACAGGCGACGCTCGTGCTCGGCTAGGAACCGGGAAGCGGCCTCGCTGCGGCCTGAGGAGGAGAAGGAAGCCGGAGAAGAAGAGGACGGGGAGACGCCGCCGCACTGGCACAAGACGCCGTTAACGACCGTCGGGGAAGCCAGCGAACGCCGCGCGCCGGCCGGCATAACCGCCACACGAGCACCACAAACAAGAGCCGTCTCTCAGCGGAAGTGGCCTCCTTTGCCCACCGGAAGCGGCTTTTCCGACGTCACGTCCCGCCTCCCTGAGGGCGCCCTCCGATTGCTCGTCGCCGCCGCTTTTTCTCCAGGTTGTCCAATCCGGGAGCCGGGAGGGCGGGACGGAAGGAAAATCTCGCGAGGAGTAAGGATGGGAGGGAGGGAAAAAAAACACGTGTCTTTGCTTTGGCTCCGCCTTCTCCTCCTTCTACGTCAGGCGGTACGCAAGGGCCCCCTGTTGGCCGGCGGAAGAACGCCAAATCCGAATCCGAGCGGCGTTATTAGGAAAAAAGGCACTCACGCTTTGACGGACGACGCTGGGAGCCAATCGGGTCCTGGCTCCTTCGCCCAATCGGCTTCAAGCTCTCCCCTCCCCGGATGAGGGACCCTCCCGCCGCGGCGCTCCGAGCCAATCGCCGCCCCTTCTCGCCAAGCTTGGGGCGACGGGGAGGGCGGGCTCTGACCCCTAATGGGCAAAGAGCTGCGCCAATGAGAAGAAGGGGCACGAGGGGGCCGATTCTGGAAGCCATTACGCCACTGCCGCAAAGTAGAGGCTCTCTGCGGGGCGGGTGTCGCCGGGTAGTTGGGGTACGCAAATTGCGTACCTTTCTTCGCCTGCTGGGAAAGGGGGCGGCGGGAAGAGCGGAGGGGCCTCGAAATGGCGGGCTGGGCGCGAGGGGGGGGCGCTGTCGGGGGGGGGGGGGGGCCAGGGCCGGGGGGAGGGGTTTTCTCCCCCCCGGCCCCAAGCCTGGAGCCCCCCAAAATTCCCCCCCGCCCCCCCTTTTTTTTCCTCTTTTTTGGGGGGGGGTTGAAAAAAATATTTTAATTTTTATTTATTTAATTTTCCCAATTCTGCCAGAAATGCAAATGATATCAATTCCCTTCTCTTTCCCCCCCTCCTCAAATTCAACCCTGAAATGGAAACCACCCATGCTCCCTCATGTCTTATTTTTCCCCTGTCTTTCCCCCCACATCAAAGAAATTAATATTTATAATAATGATGGAGGCTCCTTTTTTCCATCCTGAGAAATTAAACTGAAAAGGAAATCATGAAGTGGAAATTATTATGAATTCCCTTCTCTTCTCCCCCCCCCAATTTATCCTTGTAATTGAAACCCCCATATTTTCCCCTCATCCCCAAAATAAAAATCCCCATCCCCAAAATTAAAATTCCCCTCATCCCCAAAATTAAATTCCCCCATCCCCAAAATTAAATTCCCCCATCCCCAAAATTAAAATCCCCCTCATCCCCCAAAATTAAAATCCCCCTCATCCCCCAAAATTAAAATCCTCCTCATCCCCAAAAATTAAAATTATTGAGGTTTCTTTGGGCTGCCTCCCTCAGGAATTAAATTAGAAATGAATTTATATTCGTTACGTGGCTTATTCAATCCTTAAAAAGGGGCCATTTTCCCACTCCTGCCCCCTCCCCACAAAAAAAATTGAATTTACAGGTGTATACTAAAGAATCCAATCCTTTTTTCATGCTTCAGAAATGACAGAATAGCCTTATCGCTATTTATTTATTTTTTATTCCCTTTTATCCCCCTTCCCAAAGTCTACCTAAGGGTCGTTACAGTTTCCACGTAGCCCCCCCGCCTATTTCAGAGACCCCCAAATATCCCATTGGGAGAACCCTTATTTTTCCCATCTGCTTTCAAGATGGCCCAATTCCAAAAGACCATCCTAAACCCTCGACTTTCCTTCCCTGACTCCCTTTTTAAAACCACCCCTAACTATGATTTCTGGACTTCCGAAGTCTAGAAATACAAAATGTGGTGCTCTCCTAGGTAAGTTTGTACAAAAGGACCGCCTGAATAGGCTCGGAGTCCATTACAGACACTCCTCGTATTTGACGTTGCGTCCATCCTCTTGACTCCTTCTTCATTTGACTTATTTATTTTCCTAAAACACCATCCACCCACCTTCCCCATGGTTCTCTGTAATTTTGGAAAGCTTTTCTTCAAAACGTAGCACACTAACCTTGAGAGCTAACTTCTGCTCAGCGTTAACTCAAATATAGTCCCTACCCAAGTTTTGCCATTTACCTTCAGTCCTGCATTATAAATACTTACAAATATTTAATATTATAAAATGTGTAAATACTTCACTACAGAGCTGACTCTGTTTATCATCCCTTTGGTTGAATTTTGCATCCACCCACCCATTTGGGGAGATATTCTTGCATAACGAAGCCTCCCTTCCTTCCGAAATAGGGTGACTTGATCCAAATTGGATCTGTTTTTTTCAACACGATCTCCCTTTTTTTTTTTTGCAGGCTCAGTCCCTGGGCTTTGTCTCAAGACCCCCAGACCTGGCTTGTCTTCGTCCTCAGATCCTCCTATGGCCATGTCGTCCCCTCCGGCCCCACCAGCTAAAAAACGGAAGATGAACTTCTCGGAACGGGAGGTGGAGATCATCGTAGAAGAACTCGAGCGGAGCAAGCACCTGCTCATCAACCACTTCAACGCGGGCGTGCCGCTGACTGTCAAGGCCGCCGCTTGGCACAACATCCTGCGACGGGTCAATGCGGTGGCGACCTGCCGCCGGGAGCTGCCGGAAGTGAAGAAGAAGTGGTCGGACCTCAAGACAGAGGTACGGCGCAAAGTCGCTCAAGTCAGAGCTGCTGTAGAAGATGGTGGCAATGACCAGGAAGGAGGTGGGGAAGTCCAGGAGGTTGAAGAAGACGCGACAGGGACCTCTGCTACCCCAGTGATTCTCACCCCCATGCAGCAGCGTATCTGTAACCTTCTGGGAGAAGCCACCATCATCAGCTTGCCCGCGGGAAGCTGCACCGGCACCCATACATCGGAAATACCCATTACAGCTGCCGCAACCACCGTCACTCTTACACAGAGTAAGTAGCTTGTTCCTTCCTTCCCACACAGCCATTGTTAGTCAGAGCCATTCAGATTAGCGAATGACTTAGTAAGTTTAAGATGGGTGGACTTCAACTCCCAGAATTCTGGCTGGGGATGTGTGAACTTCAACTCCCAGAATTCTGGCTGGGGATGTGTGAACTTAAACTCCCAGAATTCTGGCTGGGGATGTGTGAACTTAAACTCCCAGAATTCTGGTTGGGGATGTGTGAACTTAAACTCCCAGAATTCTGGCTGGGGATGTGTGAACTTAAACTCCCAGAATTCTGGCTGGGGATGTGTGGACTTCAACAGGAGTGGTATGATGCACAGGTGGGTTTCAGCAGGTTCTGACCAGTTCTGGAGAACCGGTAGCGGAAATTTTGAGTAGTTCGGAGAACCGATAGTAAAAATTCTGACTGGCCCCGCCCCCATCTATTCTCTGTCTCCCAAGTCCCAGCTGATCAGGAAGAAATGGGGATTTTGCAGTATCCTTCCCCTGCCACGCTCACCAAGCCACCATGCCCAAGCAACACCTGCAGAACCGGTAGTAAAAAATTTTGAAACCCACCACTAGTGTGGTGGCCTAGTGGTGGAGCTCTCACCTCATAATCAGGAGGCTGTGAGTTCAATCCTAGGTAGAGGCAGAGATTTCTCTCTCTAGGCACTCTTGAGAATATATCTGCTGAACAAAACTCCGCATTGGCCACAGGAAGGGCATCCGGCCATTAAAACACTCTGCTAGCTCCATTCAGTTGCCCAGACTCCACCCCGCAAGGGATTATGGGGTCGTTAAATGAAGATGATGACAATCATGTGTGGACTTCAACTCCCAGAATTCTGGCTGGGGATGTGGAGAGTTGAAATCCACCCATCTTCAAATTGCTGAGGTTGAGAAACACCGATTTGGTGTTCTTGGTTTTGCCATCCTGGTCTGAACCAGTTGCAGCCCCTGATCTAGAATTTGGGGGAAGGAAAGCTTGCCTGGGAATCAGCCTCATGTGTTTCTCACCAGCAGTCACCTGCACCTTTAAGGCCACACCTGACTGCCTCTGATTGATTCCGCAACCCTGCTGCTTGCAGCCTGTTCGGGACACTGCAATCTCATTTTGTCCTTGCCTGTCAGAGGAGGAGAAAAATGTAGGCATGGCATGCAAAAACAGGGTGGGGTTGAATATTAAAAAAAAATAAAAATATAACCCAAGCTCTCCTGGCTCACCTCCGCTCACTGCTTCTATTAACCTTGCCAGGTGACTTAGCTGTGGATTGTTGTTTTCTCCGGTAGCCCCAGAGTTATTCGATAAAAACATTCTGTACCTGTTATGTTCTTGACCCACTCCCTTCCTTGGAATTGATTCTTCGGCTGTCTTCTGCTCCTGCCCCAAACCGAGATCTAATTTGGGAACTCCCCGTCCTTGGAAAAAAATAATTGCTCTGATAAACACAATAGCCCTAATTTCTCAGGAAACATCCTTTCCCTATTAAGGCCATGTCGTTATCAGTCAATAGGCTTTGTGTGATAATCAGTAGATAAGTTTCACCACCCTGGGCAATTTTATCAGCTGTGAGACTGTAACACCATCCTGTATTTATGGAGCACTGATAATGCTAGATCCCTAATGTGACTCATTTCAAAGTTCGAAGTCTTGGAAAATCTCGGAGGCTCCTGCATCTTTGCATCATGAGATCTATGAATCATATCTTCAACACGGCCACCCAAGCGGTTACTTTGCTCGAGGGTTGGCTTCTTAGAGCCAGCTTCTCCTCCTCTTTCAAAGCTAGTCTTCTCCATTATGTCATCCAACTTCTCCTTCCCAAAAAAACCTGTATACAGTTATGTTCTGACCAAGGCTTTCCCAGCAGCACGAAGCTGAGTCCTCACGCCGATAAACCCCCTTTATTTAATTTACAATGAATTCCTCTCCAGCAAATTCTTTCCTCACCCACAGTCTTTCAAGATAGTTCGCAATTACCGACCTTTATGCCGCAATGCTTGCCAAGAATGCAGGACTGAACTAATTGTCTCCTGCAAACTCCCCTCCCCTTTCGCTCCTCTTTTATTCCCTCTGGGAGGGGCCATTCATCGTCCACCTGTGGCTTTACTCCTGAGTCGACCCTTGTTCTTTAGCTCTTCCCTTCCTCTGGCAACTCTGCATATGCGCACACTGGGAACAGGCTTCAGCTGTTCGTCTGCCTCACTGATGTCTGATTCCGAAGGCAGCTGATAACTGGCATCCGGCCCTGGCCTCCTCTCTGCCTCCGACGCAGAGCCCTCGTCAGAGCCTTCCCAGGACTGTCCCATGTTCCTCCCCAACCTCCTCACTGTCCGAATCTGCTGCCAGATCTGCTGGCGGGCTACAACAAGGTAGTCCTCGATTTACAACCATAATTGAGCCCCAAACCTCTGTTGGTAAGTGAGACGTTGGTTAAGTGAATTTTGCCCCCATTTTAAGACCTTTCTTGCCTCGGTTGTTAAGTGAATCACTGCAGTTGATAAGTGAGTAGCCCGGTTGCTAAATGAATCTGACTCCCCCGTTGACTTCGCTTGCCAGAAGGTCGCAAAAAGTGATCACATGATCTTGGGGCCCAGCAACGGTCGTAAGCATGAACCAGTTGCCAGGCGTCTGAATTTCGATCACGTGGTTATGGGGATGCCGTAAAGGTCGTAACTATGAAAAACGGTCCCAAGTCACTTTTTCCAGTGCTGTCGTAACTTTGAACGGTCACTAAACAAACTGTTGTAAGTCGAGGATTACCTGTAATCGGTGGAAGAGCTTGCCTCCAGAAGCTGTGGGTGCTCCAACACCGTGGGCTTTTAAGAGTCCCTAGGGGGAAGAAGGGCGGTATACAAATTCAATAAATAAATAAATAAATAAATAGATAGATAGATAGATAGATAGATAGATAGATAGATAGATAGATAGATAGATAGAGATTGGATAACCATTTGTCTGGAATGATGCAGGGTTTTCCTGCCTGAGCAGGGGGTTGGACTAGAAGACCTCCAAGGTCCCTTCCAACTCCGACATTCTGGTTCTTAAGCCGGCAAAATGGGAAGCATTGGCAGATTCATTGCTGGGTAGAGGGTTACCAGTGGCAACTGATCAGGCTGGGTTTCGAAGCACCCAGGAAACATATTTTTCCCTCCTCCCACGTCGTTTGCTGTGTGTAATACCTCAAGCTGTCTCCCCAGCCCTGTTCCTTTCTTTCCTTCACCCCAGCTGCGAACGTGTGCAGACGGCATAATAGAGGGGGAAGAAGCCACAATTGATTGGATTCACACAATGCATGTCATGCGCCAGGGATTGCCAACAATCTATAATCACTGATCATTCATCTTACCTCCCCCACTTATTCCGACATGTCATAGAAGCTGATAAATATTCACCTATAAATAGCATTATTACCAAACACAGTCTTTTGTAGCAAGCTGATAAAAAGAAACCACCTCATTTTAAGACCACACATTGCACCAGTCTGATGTTTGGTTGTTTAAGTTTAAACTTTGTTAGTCAGGGTAAGCTGACTGACTAAAATTACACTATTACAAGATGGGAAACATAGCTGCCCCATGTTTTTTTCTGGACCCAGCTACTCTATAGTGTTTTCAAACCTTTATATATTAAGATTATAGCTGAAACTCAATTTTTAGAATGCTTTAAATTCCCGGATTTAATTCTAAATTCTATTCTTAGGATGCTTTAATTTCTGGATTTAATTTTAATCTCAATTTTTAGGATACTTTAATTCCCAGATTTAATTCTGAACTTGATTTTTAGGATGCTTTAATTCCCGGATTTAATTCTGAACTCGATTCTTAGGATGCTTTAATTCCCAGATTTAATTCTAATCTCGATTTTTTAGGATACTTTAATGCCCAGATTTAATTCTAAACTCGATTCTTAGGATGCTTTAGTTCCCGGATTTAATTCTGAACTCGATTTTTAGGATACTTTAATTCTAAACTCGATGTTTAGGATGCTTTAATTCCTGGATTTAATTTTAATCTCGATTCTTAGGATGCTTTAATTCCAGGATTTAATTCTGAACTCGATTCTTAGGATGCTTTTAATTCCTGGATTTAATTCTGAACTCGATTCTTAGGATGCTTTAATTCCTGGATTTAATTATAAACTTGATTCTTAGGATGCTTTAAATTCCCGGATTTAATTCTGGGAGCCCTTGGTTGAAAGGCCACATGCAAACATGCCAGTTCTCAAAAAAAGCTCTCCTCCTCTTCTTAGTTCCGGCAGAGATGACGTACCACAGCCTGGAAGAGGGCGTGGTCGAGTACTGCACCACCGAAGCCCCCGCCACCGTCACCGCCGAAGCCCCCTTAGAGATGATTACCCAGCAAGCCGAAGTGTCCGCCAAACCCCAGGAACTGAAAACCAGGATCGCGCTGAACTCCGCCAAGCTCCTGCAGGAACAGCGAGTGACCAACCTGCATGTCAAAGAGATCGCCCAGCACCTCGAGCAGCAGAACGACCTGCTGCAGAAAATCCGCCACTCTCAGGAGGTGCAGGCCTGTGCGCAGGAACGCCAGGCCCAGGCCATGGAAGGGATGCAGGCCGCGCTCAACGCCCTCATCCAGATCATGCACCCCGTGATTAAGGACTTCCGGCGGTTTTTACAGAGCAACACTCCCGTCACCCCTTCGGGGACCACCGATCCGAGCCAAGCAACCCAGAACGGACAGGACAGCCTCATTCAATGAAATTTCGGGGGTGGGGAGGGGAATCCTCTAAACCCAAGCTCGGCCTAGGAAGAGGCGACAGGCGTCCTGTTTTATGCCAGCCAATGGGTTTAGAAGCCAAAACCCCCCGCTCTGGATTACTTAACTTACCCGGCTCAACTCTTGTCCTTTTTTAAAAAAATCATTTACTCAGTTCCTTGACTCTGCTAGGAATAAACCATAACTTTAAATGTTCAATTTTAAAGGAAAAGATTGGCAAAATAGATTTTTATACAAACAGAACTCAGCCTTTCTCTCTCTCTCTTTTTTTTTAAATTGGTCAAAGAGTTGCTGTTTTCAGGATTTCAGGCTAGGAGAAAGAGAGGTGATGGTCTCCGCCATCGCACTTAAAAGAATTCTTGGAACTGAAGTCCAAGCTCAGAGAAAGGAGACCAGGTTGAAAGAGGCTGGACCACAAGTAGCCAAATCAATGCGAATAATTGATTGTAGACGCTGTACAGAGATCCTTGGATTTTGTGGCTGGGATGTGTTGATCGCAGGATGGGGTATCTAAACACACACCACTCTGATGATGCTATCGTGCCAGTACTAACACACCACCTGATCTGCTGTCAGGACAGCTTCCAAACCAGGGGTGAAATCCAGCAGGTTCTGGAAAACCGGTAGCAGAAAGTTTGAGCAGTTTGGAGAACCGACAAATATCACTTCGGGCTGGCCCCAAAGTAGGGTGGGAATGGAGTGGGGTGGGAATGGGGATTTTGCAGTATCCTTTCCCTGCCACGCCCACCAAGCCATGCCCACAGAACCGGTAGTAAAAAAAATGTGTATTTCACCACTGCTCCAAGGTGACAATCACACACACACTGGTATTGCAAGCAATGATACAGCGAACCTTAGCTTATTGAGCGAGACGCAGTGCCTAAAGTTCACACGACACGAAGCCACGAGAAAATCATATTCTTGGCTCAACGCAACGCACCCAGCCATAACTTTGCATTTGTGGATGGACGCTCAATGCGTTTGGCTCTCCGTATAACAGGTCTATAAAAAAAAGCTTACAGAACGCTGTTCAATGTTTAACCTACAGAGATTTCCCAGTATCTGAAGCTTTTTAAAAAAAATAGACCAATAGGGAAAGACCGTTTTCCAATAACTTGGATTTGCAAGATAAAACAGTCCAGAGGTTCTGGTGTTTCTATAACCTGCAGGGGGCATAATACCCTCACATTTTTACCTTTTAAAAACTGGTGTTAAGTAGAAAAACCCTGGGGCTCCCCAAAGGAAAAATAAATCTTAAAAGGCCTTTAATTGAGAACTTCGTTCAGCCATCAGCCACGTAAGCTGTGACAGATGAACACTGCAGTGTCAGAACGACGGATGAGCAAGAAGCTGCAATTCGTACTTCTGGTTCTTTGTATCCTCACGTCGTCCGAACGAGGGAAAGAAGGAACCGAAAGATAGATTTATTTATTGGACATTTTTATTTTTATTTTTGGATTGGCAAACTTCTGAAATAATTAGTTGAAACAATGCCGCGAAGAGCAGATTCTCTGCCTTGCCTGAACATTTATGCCATCCCAATTCTCTTCCGCCATGTTCTGTATAGGAATATGAAATCTGCAGTGTCAGAATTTTGGCTTTTCTCTTCTAGCTTTGCGGCATAGTAAGAGGGTAGAGTACAATTAGATTATAAGAATTATACCATTACAGAGTTGGGAAAAATAAGCTTTCAGAAGCTACTCTATAGCCCAGTGTTGGCAAACCTTTTCGGCAGCGGAAGATCAGCCACCCGGTGTACCTGTGCACGCTGGGAAGGTGATCTTCCGGTTTCTGGCATGCGCACCAGCCACGTCTTCTAGTTTCTGGCATGCATGCACGCGTGAAGACCAGGTGCACATGTACACACCGGAAACCGGAAGAGCAGCCATCTTGTGCTCATGCATGCACCGGGAAAATGATCTTCTGGTTTCTGACCCGCTGGTCTTCACGCGCGCATATGTGTGCCAGAAACTCGCGCACAGGAAACGGGAACATGATCTTCCCAGCGCGCACATGCGTACTAGGCCGCTGCTCTTCCGGTTTCCTGCACTCCGTGTGTGAAGACCAGCTGGCCAGAGCGCTGGAACCCGGAAGAGCAATGGGCGAGGGCTCGCGTGCCCACAGAGATGGCTCTGCGTGCGATAGGTTCGCCATCACGGCTATAGCCTGTCCTTGTAGTACTTCACCCCTTATGCCTAATCTCCTTCTTTCAGAGAGCCAAGTTCCTTATGAAAAAAGGAAATCTAAAACAAGTTTTTCCCAACCTCAGCAACTTGAAGAGGTGTGGGCTTCAACTCCCAGAATCCCCCAGCCATCAATGGAAAATGTCACCCTTCCCCACAAGGTTTTCAGGTGGGCATTGTCCTGCCTCAGCCAGTTTTTATTCTCACAGGTTTTAAATTTACGCACAAAATGCTAACCACAGTATAATTAGCGTGGCGTGTGAATTCCAGCCTTTATATGGTTTACAAACCACAGTTTTTGGCCTAAGTGTTACAATTCAGGATGCGCGAGGATGTTAACCTATCCTCCCCATTCTTAGTTGGACACCTGAACCAATACTGCTACGCGACGGAAACTGAACAAACCAGTTTGGGCTTATGTAAACCAGCTGAAAGTGCGATCATCACCTCTCCTGCTTTGGTGGTATTTTCCTCAAGACAACGTAAGGTTTTCTTTAAACAAAAGAAATTCTGGTTTTTCTGCATAACTGGGAAGAACTCTCTAAAAGAACTGGCCTCTTTTAACCCATTGTTCAAAATGCAGAAATAGACCTCTCGGGATTCACCACTTGGTCAACCTCTCCAAGTTCTCCGTACGCTCAAAATACAATTTATTTTCATCTATTCACGACTTTAAAGTCCAAACAGAAGAGCAGAGAGAATACCATAACCGGCATGGCAGGGAGAGTTACTCAGAATCAACAGAACTGCCCAGAATAACAAACTGGGTTCAAAGCTAGCATCAATCTCGGCTTAACAGTGGCTGATTAAATAAATAGAAATTTGCTAGGCTTGAGACTTAGAAATACTCGTAACTAGGACACCGCCAATGTCATCGGGATTAATTACCTTTTTAAACCCCAACCTGAGCAAATAGTTTGCATAACAAAATATTAACCTGTACTATTAATGTAATCCTTAGAAAAACCTCCCTTTTTTTTTTCTCCTGTCATGTGCTTTGTGGGGTATTATAAAGCATATTTTTCCCCCCCAGCTTTTTCAGCCATCTGGGAATGGAAGCTTTCTGGCGTCCCAGAAAATAGCAGCAAATGCTTCTAGTGCAAGAAAGCAAAAATTAAAAATTAAAACAAAAAAAAACCACACACATTCCTGGAATACGTAATCTTTCCAGCACTTTCTCCACTCTTCCTGCTACAGGGACGTTTTAACTGGTAAGATTAGAAAGGCCAGGAAACAATAGGGGCCATGAAGGCCAATTAAGTGCTATTACATTTCTTGGCCATCAGCCAAAGCCTATCTTGGTTAATGGCCCCAAAATGTCCAGTTGGCATCTTACCAGCTGAAAGCTCCTTGGGACAAAATGGTTTTCCTGGCAGGCAGGGATTCTTGAGTCAGGTCAACGTCCATGAGCCAAGCTTGGAGAAGGCATCACCCATACTTTCAAAGCATCTGGGTTTTTAACCATCACACCTGAGAAGACAAAGGGGGGGTACAACAATCCAGTTATTTGAGCAGTCATGATGGGCAGCTGATTGGGTTCAAACCAGGAGTGAAATCCAGCAGGTTCTGGAGAACCGGTAGCGGAAATTTTGAGTAGTCTGGAGAACCGGCAAGTACCATCTCTGGCTGGTCCCCGAATTGGGGTGGGAATGGAGATTTTGCAATATCCTTCCCCCAGGAGTGGGGAGGGAATGGGGATTTTGCAGGATCCTTCCCCTGCCACGCCCACAGAACCAGTAGTTAAAAAAAATTGGATTTCATCACCGGTTCAAACGGTCGAATTTTCCCGTTGTGAGAAGCTGGCAGATGATTAAACCACGATGGGCTGGAGAAAGCAGCCATGACCACGAACCCCAACAAAGGATTGGTAAACTGAGGAAGCCAAGCCATGACAAGGGTCTTTTGAGGAATCCTGTCAAAATGCCATTGAATTGACAAATTGGGATAAGGGGGGGGGCACTCTCAGTCTTGCTTTGCGTCCTGTAGGAACCTGTCCACTGTCCTTGCCTAAGTTCACGCACTTCATGCATTCTTTAACCAAGACAAGTCACCCAAGTTATTCAAAAACATTGTGACTGGGATTAGGCAGTCACGATGTCACCTACTTGTTGATCAGGGTCTCAGCCAAACAGCGGTATCTTTGTGGGTGATTCACCCGCGAGGGCTGTTCCTGGCAAACACGGCTCATCAACGAAGCCATTGTGTTGAAGGAACCCTACTCGGGATCTTAATCAGCTATGAATCAGGATTAAGACTATTGTTTGTGACTTAGCATAACGGGTAAGCCTCCCAATCGTGGCTAAGCAAACCATGCCTTAACGCAGGGTGTCAAACTGGATTTCTTTGGGGGGGGAGAGAGAGACTGGATGGATGCCTCCTGCGGCACCCTGCCGGCCAAAACGAGCCCGCGCACGGCCCGTTTTCGGCCTCCCTGGCCTCCCGCAGCACTCTGGCCGGCCGAAAACGGGCCGCGGGCTGGTCCTTCGCTATTTCCAGCCCACTCCCGCAGGCCGGATTTGGCCCAGGGGCCTTGAGTTTGGACCCCCCCCCCTGCCTTAACGGGTCGGAGCTCAGTAATGGCCCCTTTTCCACATTAATCTTGGACTCCAAATAAAAGCTAGACTTTTATCGCCCGACTAGGTTTAATATAGTGAACAATGCTTATTTTAAAAATGTGCTAATTTAGCACGCGCCCAGATGCATTGGAGATGTCAGTTTCTGAGAACTTTTTGAGACATTTGATGTGTATATCCTGGGAATCCGTGGGATCTTTGGGCCTTTTTTTTTTTACAAATCTGTTGATCAACAACATCGGTTTCGTAGTCCCATTAATTATAAAACGAAGCCTCCGAAGAAACGAAAGCTTTCCGATCAAAGCCGTGGAATCAATAGGCATGAGAATTAGCCGGATTTGCTAAACTTTGAAACATGTATAATCCGTCGGTATAATCACGTGGCAAGTCCAAAGGGGAAGTTTAGAAGACCGAATCACAAGAGAGATTTTTCCATTCCTGGCGTTATAATTAGTTAGGAAAATGTGGGGTTTCCTCCTCCCCCCCCCCGTTTAATAGAAGAGGTTTTATTAGATATTTATATTTATATTTATTAGTAATAAAGGGGTTTTATTAGATCCTTCATGGTTCCTCTGATGTTAAGAAGATGTTCTCACCATGCCCCAAGTCAACAGTAACAGAGTTGGAAGGGACCTTGGAGGTCATCTAGTCCAACCCCCTGCTCACACAGGAGACCTATACTAGGGATTCGAACTGCCGAACTGCCAACCTTCCTGATCAACAAGCTCAGTGTCTTAGCCACTGAGCCACCTAGCCAGGTTTGGATTTTGGCTCATTTTGTCGTGTGAATTCAGACATCCACGGTTGTAAACCAGGGTTTAGGGGGCTCCTTGGTTTGGGCAAATAAAGCCAGTTATGATTATACAGGTAGCCCTCGATTTACAACATTCCATTTAGTGACCGAAGTTACGACGGCACTGGAAAAAGGGCGACTTACGGCCATTTTTCTCACTTAACGACCGTCGCAGCATCCCCGTGGTCAGGTGATTTACCATTCAGATGCTTTGAGACCGACTCACATTTATGACGGTTGCATTGTCCCAGAGATCGTCTTTTATAATCCGACAAAAAGCCAAGTCAAGTGGGAAAACCAGTGTTCACTTAACAAACCGTGTGACTAATTTAAGAACGGCCGCCATTCGCTTAAACAGGCGCGGCGAGAAAAGTCGTGAATTTGGGGGTGGGGTAAAATAAATGTCTCGCTTAGCAACGTAAATTTTGGAGGGGGGGCCTCCGTTGTGGTCGTAAGTCGAGGACTGCCTGCGTTCGATCAACAGGGACTCAACCACGGACCACCCCGTGGTGCAGGATGACGGAAACGCATCCTGCCATCCTATTTCGGAGGAAAGGTGATGGGGAGAGGAAACAGCTGGGTGGGCTTCTGAAGAACATCTGCTTAGCCACTCTGGAAAAACAGGATACGGGATAATTTATTTGATTTGGAATAATATTATTATTTTATTTTTAAATCTTGCTCCAAATTTACCATGCGGTCGGTTCCTAATAGCCGGCTCGCCCGCCGTAATTCGCCTTCCCTCCTTCCTTCCTTCCAAACCTGCTGCCTGGCAGATGGGCTTCATCCTAAAGCCCATCATCCCCTGACTTGGTGGCTCAGTGGCTAAGACACTTGAGCTTGTCGATGAGAAAGGTCGGCAGTTCGGACGGTTCGAATCCCTAGTACAGGCATCCTGCATCAGCAGGGGGTTGGGCTAGATGACCTCCAAGGCCCCTTCCGTCTCTGTTACCGTTAACCCTTACCCAAAAGCCCAGCTACCCTCTCGATTCGTCGGGACTACAATCCCCATCGCCCCAAGCACCTAAAGCCCCGCTCGGCCTTCCAACCTTTGAATCCCCATCCCCTTACGGCCTAAAGATATGCTAACTCTAATCCCACAATGGCTGGGGATGATTGGCGTGGGAGTCCCTCCACCTTCCTGAGGGCGCCCGGTTGCAGAAGCAGCGTTCTATGCCATCGTTTAAATTCAATGCAGAGGGCGGGCTTTTTTTTTTTTTCCCTTTCGCATGACTGACATCACGCGTCCTCCAATAGCCGCTCTCCCTTCCGCCGTCGTGGTCACGCGGAGCCAATGGAGACGCGGATGCCTTCCCACCCCCTTTTTTTTCTTCTTCGGCCCTTCACTTCGAGGCTTATCCAATCGGCTTCCAGCATCTGCGGCTTTGGAACCGCGGCGGGCTTTCTCCCCGCCCCTTTCTTCCCACTTACGCCAGCGGCGTAGCGGGCGCAGTTGGCGTAGAGCGCTGGCAAGCCCAGCTATTAGCACAGAAGTCTGGAACGGGCGCGGAGGTAGGAGAGACCCTTCCCCACGGCTGATTGCTATCCCACTCCTCATCATGGGGTGCATTGGGAGAGGATGAGGTGGTTATGGGGGAGCAATGCACCTCTCCCCTTAGGGGGTGGATTTGGGGAGGGGGTGCAAGCAAGGCAGCTGAGCTCTAAAATGGGTCTGGGGGGGGAGCCATTGCAAGCTGCAAGGGGGCAGTCCAAGGAAGGGCTTGGAGAGGCTCCTTTGCGAGCCCTCGGGAGGGGGGGGGAAAGGCTGGGGAGGGGTCGCTTGCACCCTACGCCTGGGGACGCGAAGCATGCAAAATGCACGTGCCTGCATGCGTGCAAAAGGCGCCCCTATGGGGGACCTTAGCCGAACTGGGGCAACGTTTCGGGTGGGGTGCATCCGTCTTGCACCCCCCCCCAATAATGGTGCATGCATACGCACACCCAAGGGAGGGGGACTCATTTTCCGAGCACGAGAACCGTTTTACCCCAGAACAAGCCTTCTTGCAGGAAAAAGGCTCGTGTGCAAGACACGTAGGTGCGTCTAACTCACGTGTATCCTTTTGCCCATTCTGGCTTTTTGCTGCGGTGAGTCATCGGGCTCATCAAACCACAGTTTAAACCAGCCACGATTTAGCCTCCAACCTGCATCCCATAACCTCCTCTTGTCTCATAGGCAGGTACACCTGCATACAGGTGTCTCTGTGCCAAGCCAGAAGTTATCCTAGCCAATGATGGCTTGCTCTGGCCATAGTCAACAAAACCCTAGTTAAAAACAAGCCACAATTCGACCTCCCACCTGGCTCCTACAAATGTATCTTTCTCCTCTGTCTCACAGCTAAGTTTACCTGCATGCAGGTGTCTCTACATTTAAACTTTTCCTATCTCTTTGCACGAAAGTTCAGCCGGGTTCAAGCTACTTGGCTTCGGATGGTTTAAGAATTTGTGTAAATGTCAGACTTTTAAGTTGTTACTTAGTTCTGGTGTTTGTTGTTACAGGGGAATTGTGCAATCCCTGGAAGGTTCGATCCCACGCTTATTTCTTAGCAACATTTAAGATTACAGTATAAAGTTTGCAATACCTTAATCCAGGAATAAACCACGGATTTAATCCCCAGTGAACCAGCTACGGATTGCAAGGCAACCGAAATTGGCCTCTCTGTTGATACCTGTCTTAATCGTTGTAGTTAAAAAAAAAATGGAGCAGAGCCCAACGGCACATAGACGGACCTGGTTATAAATTAGGAGTTTTAAGTAACAGTAACGGAGTTGGAAGGGACCTTGGAGGTCATCTAGCCCAACCCCCTGCTCACGCAGGAGAAAAGTTGGCAGTAGGGATTCGAGCTGCCAACCTTTCTGATCGACAAGCTCAACGTCTTAGCCAGTAGTTGGTTCTGAATGTTCGGGGTTTTTATATCCCTCTTGCGCAGGGTCTGCAAACGAAAAGGCATGAAGAGCGAGCTGTCTTGAGACTTATATGGCCTTCTTGTTTTCCCTTGAGGGGGGAAAAAGAAACCCCACCTTAATCCAACCAATTTAAGAAAGCAAGAATGAATAACTAGGATGCCTTTCAGGGTTAAGTCATGCCTGACCTGATTCTCCCTCTGGATTGTCTGAATTGAGAGGCTCCCGTTATTTGTATAAAGGCCTCCTAGGACAGTGATGGTGAATCTTTTCGGCACCGAGTGCCCAAACTGGAACACATGCGTGCACCGGAAACCCAAACACCAGCTGGTCAGCGCACATGCCTCTTTTTTGGCTGTTTTCAGACCATTTTTAGGGCCGTTTTCAGACCTTTTTTGGACTTGGAAACAGCCTGGAAAATGGCTTGTTTTGGGGCAGTTTTTTTGGCGCTCCAGCCGCGAAGAGCAGCTGAGAAGAGCAGAAGAGTAGCTGGCGACAGCACGCATGCCCACAGAGAAGGGCTCGCATGCCACAGGTTCGCCATCATGGCTCTAGGACAGTGTTTCCCAAACTTTTGACATATGTGCATCCCTTCTATAATTTTCGTAGCGCTGAGTACCCCTCATAAAAAACATATGGTACCCCTGGAGGTATGCATACCACACTTTGGGAAACACTTAGATAACACTGCAATTCTCCGGCGTTTAAACAGCTCCGTGGCACAACATCAACTGTTAATGTTTCCGCAGTTTAAAAATGGCCGAACCCGAGCTGCGCGAAGGATGCGCAGAAGTTCCCGCCATAATGAGTTGCGATACGATGTACGATGGCCCCAGTTCCCATGTAAAAACTGCGATATGCGCTTATTTCTTTCCTTGTTCTGTGGGCGCAGCTAAGCACGGTGCAGTGGATATTCCCACGTGATCCCCACCAAACTCCGGTGCAACGCGTACCCCCACCAAACTCTTCCCGTACCCCTGGGGGTACACGTACCACACTTTGGGAAACACTGCTCTAGGAGAAGGACTCAAGAGAAGGAGAAGCTTATTCCTCCACCGACGGCTGGGCTTCAGGCTCTTCTCTTCAGACTAGCGGTTGTTTACTTTAACACCACTAATTTAAAAAAGAGACTGAGTTCCCACATTTGTGTTTACATCATGGTCTCCTTAACTGGATAGTAAACCATCATTCTGGGTTCACCCCCGTCCCTACGAGAAGCATGTTGAGCAAACTGTCGTTTCTGTATCGATCGACCTGTTTGCATCCTGTATAGTTTGCAAATGTGGCTAGGGTCTCAAGTGTTGGCAAGTCTCAACCTTGC
This sequence comes from Pantherophis guttatus, assembly GCF_029531705.1. The sequence goes on from NW_026844104.1 coordinate 309,408, forward strand.
CAAGTTTCAGGTGGACCTCAACTCCCAGAACTCCCCTGAGATCATTCTTGAGAAGGTTTGAGGTTGACTGCCATAAGACTTGGAACCCCTTAAAGTCACATTAGGGTCAATATTTAGCATTGTGGATGTACCATGAGCACCGTTGTGCGTCCCCCTTGAGAATTGACCCCGGATGAGACTTGTCAGACAGGAAATGGGGTAGGTGGTCCTTGAAACCTAGAAGAATCACCCATCTTTTTGGTTTTGGAATGGAGGTTGCGACAGGGATGTTGAGTTGGATGAGAACTTGGGGAGTTGAGGGGCAAGTTAAGAATGAGTTTGGTTGAGTGAGTGGTTGAGGAACCTCAACGTCCGAGAACGGTGAAGAACGACTGCAGAAGGAGGCTCTTGTTTTCCGTGGGAAACTGGTGCCAGTGGGAGGCCAGCACTACCTGGTGAGACAGGTTGTCTCAGGTCTGAGCAGCAAAGTTAGAGAGCCGAGCATTCTTCTGAAGATCACCTTGAACTTCTTAATGCTTGAACTTTAGACCTTTCCTCCAGGCCAGGGAGAAAGTGCGGGCAGGCAGAAAAACAGCATTCCCCGAGTTTGCAGAAGAGAGTAAAGTTCTTCCGATCAATAATGTTTCATCAGAATGCGTTTTTGCAGTGAACTGAGCGTTCACAATCTGTCACTAACCCTCCTCCTCCTGCGCTACACAATGATCTGGGGGGGATTCAGACCCAGAAGCTTAGATTACCCAACATAAGGCCTTGCAAAGCTGGGAATAAGGTTTAACTTTTGTAAACGCCTGCAGGCGTTTTGCATTTGTCTCCCTAGGGAAAAAGTGAGTTTTGAAGGTACAGCAGCTGGTTAAAAAGTAGAGAGGAAAAATACAGAAGGAAAGAATACAGCATTAAAGTAGAAATATATTTATTTACAGACACACAGAGAGACGTGGGTTTTGTGTGTGAGATAAACCGATACATGTTTTTTGTGAGTATATCTCAAGTTTGAGGTAGATACTGTAAATGGATGGACAGATAGATGAATAGACAGGTGAATGGCACCTTAACATAGGTGAAGGAGAGAGATGGGAGATAGAAAGATGGATGGATTGATGGGCAGATGGACAAATAGATGGATAAATAGATATAAGATTAGAAGATAGATGGATGATAGATAGATAGATAGATAGATAGATAGATATTGATGGATGATAGATAGGTAGATGATAGATAGATAGATAGATATTGATGGATGATAGATAGATAGATAGATAGATAGATAGATAGATAGACAGACAGACAGACAGACAGATAGATAGATAGATAGATAGATAGATAGATAGATATTGATGGATGATAGATAGGTAGATAGATAGATAGGTAGATAGATAGATAGATAGATAGATAGATAGATAGATAGATAGATAGATAGATAGATAGATAGATATTGATGGATGATAGATAGATAGATAGATAGACAGATAGATAGATAGATAGCGTGTTTCCCCAAAAATAAGACCCTGTCTTATATTTTTTGAACCCCGAAATAAACGTTTGGCCTTATTGCCATGCGCTCAAAAGCCCAATTGGGCTTATTATCAGGGGATGTCTTATTTTGGGGGCAACAAGGTGTAGGTAGATTAGATTAGATTAGATTAGATTAGATTAGCAGACAAACAGATACCAGTAAGTAGGTAGGTACCAGTAGGTTGGTAGGTAGGTTGGTAGATTGATGGATAATAGATTGAGGGATAGGTAGGTAGGTAGATGGATAGGTAGATACAGTAGGTAGGTAGATACAGTAGATAGATGATAGATAGATAGATAGATAGATAGATAGATAGATAGATAGATAGATAGATAGATAGATAGATAGATAATGGATGGATGTAGGTAGATGTAGACAGACAGACAGACAGATACCAGTAGGTAGAATGGTTGGTAGATTGATGGATGATTAGATGGATGAGAGAGAGAGAGAGAGATTGTGACCGATAAATGTGAGTTAGTGTAAAAGAAATAAGAGAAAAGATTTGTGTGTTTGTGTGTACAATGAATTCCACGCTTTGGTGGAGCTGTTTACAAAACCATGCCTTTAGCTCCCCATACGTGGCACACCCGGAAGAAAAGGAGCAGGTTCTGGAGACAGCAGTTGCTTTTTAAAGGCACCGCAAAAAAAAAAAAAAAAATTAAGAAAGAAGGACCATTCCCCCCCCCCCTTCCTTCTTCAGAGGGGAAGAAAGTTGGAAGGGGCCGCATAACGAGGTGGGCAGTCCAAGCCGGGTTGGAGGGGGGATGGACTGAGGACGGAGGGAGGAGGGAACCGAGACTCACCACCACCTCATTCCTTTTCCCTAGGCTGAAATAAATAAAAAGAGGAGGAGACATTAAAATCGAAGAGGCTGGCACTTTGCTGACAAGGAAACCAGCAATGCCTCCCAGTGAGGTCTCCGGAGGAACTGGTTCTCGTCACCTCTGAACAGCCCAGCTCCCGCAGGTCCGGGATTTTTGAGTTTTTCTCCCCTACCCACCCCTCTTTCTACATTTTTTTTTTGGAGATGAACCAAAGACTCGCCTGGCTTTTTTCCCTACCTGAAATCGTCTCTCTTCCTCCTTCCCGGCGACGCTTGGCGATTCCTGACCCGATAGCCCAGATCAGACCACCAAAGAAAGAAGAGAAACCGTCGTTTAAAGCTAGGCTGCCGTTTCATCTGAGATAAAAGTCCTTTTTTTTTTTTTTTGAGTTGGCAAAAGGCTGGGGAGAGGGAGATTTCATCATCCTCTTTGCAAAAAAAAATAAAATAAAAACCCAGCTCCGAGCCTCGTCGGTTGCTTTTTCTTTCTCTTTTTTTTTTAAAGTTTCTGGCATATATTATTATTTTTTTTAAAAAAAAGAAGAAGAAGAAGAAAACTCTCCGTTTCCCCTGGTTGGAAAGTGCCCATGGCTTTCTTGATGAAGAAGAAGAAATTCAAGTTTCAGATCAGTTTCACCTTGGAAGAGCTGACGGCGGTGCCTTTCGTGAATGGCGTGCTGTTTTGCAAAATCCGTCTGTTGGACGGAGGCGACTTTGTCACCTTGTCTTCCAGGTAAGTAAGAAATGGGGGGTTTTTTGGGGGGGAGAGGAGAGGGGTGGGATATTATTTTGCCTGGCATCCTCCCTTGTTCAATCTCCAGAGCAAGGATCAAGAATGACAAGTTGGTTAAAACAAACCCAAGGGCTCTTCTTTTAGATGGATAGAGCAATATCAGGTTTTTTTTCAAAATCTACGTCTTATCCACGGAAGGACAACTCAAAAGAGTTGTGAGATGGATACCCACCATCCAATCAAATCGCCCCTGTTCCATCATTGGGCATTGTGTGTGCATAGACAATATGTGTGGTCAGCTATCCCCCACCACCACCTACTGACTACAAATCCCATAGTCCAGGGATTCCGAACCGGGGGTGGGTGGGTGGGTGCGAGACGATATTCCAGGCGGGGGTGCGAAAACTTGGGGTTTAGAAATTTCAAAATTACAGCATGTATGCATCAACATATGCATATAATTATTTACGTTTGTAAGGGGCGTGAGAATATATCAGAAGCGTTCTAGGGGTGCGGGCAGTGGTGGGATTCAAATAATTTAACAACTGGTTCTCTGCCCTAATGACCAGCTGGGAATGCGTGGCTCGGTGGTCATGTGACCGTGTGGGCGTGGCCAACTCAACGTCACTCACATCGATGGGCGCTTCGCCTTAGCTGTTACAATGTAATAAGGGTTAAGCAGAGAGGCAGTTTCTGTAAGCAGGGCGATAACGATTAGGCTACAAATACCACCAGAATGTTTCCTTCCTGCCTTCCTTACAGGATTAGCCCTGTAAAGTGGGGAAAAAAAAACAAAATAAGATTTCTTCTAACAACCGTTTCTCCAAAGCGCTTGGAAAGTTAACAACCGGTTCTCCCGAATAGGTGCGAACTGGCTGAATCCCACCACTGGGTGCGGGGTATCAATTCAATTCAAATCTTTATTGTCAGTGCCCAACAGACGTACAATGAGATTGAGGTTGAGCTCCCTCAGTGCACATACACACCCCACAACACAATACAACTCACAGTGAAGACAGAAAACCCTTACCCCAATAAATCGTATTAACAAAACACCCAGTTCTATTGCACCCGTGTGAACATGTTACACGTCGCGCCGGCCCTGCAGTCCATCGTACTACGTAGTTGTTACGTTATTTTGCATTCAGGAGTCTTGACAGCCCACGGATTAAAAACTCTTCTTCAGCCTGTTTGTGCGACTGGCGATATATATATACTTCTGTCATCTCCTTCCCGATGGTAGGAGGGTAAAGAAGTGACTAGGGTGAGAGTCGTCCCCGATAGAAAAAGTTGGGATAGTCTGCCATAGTCATAGAAGACAGGGTGAAAATTCTTTAATGTCACAACAGATTTAATCATCGTTTCAATTGGGAAAATGTGACCATCCTAGACCGAGCCAAGTCCCAAAACGCCAGGGGATTTCTAGAAACCCTGACAAATCATAATCATAAGTCTTATTTGTCAAGCATGTATAAGATAACAGGTAAAAGTATAAACATCATTTGAATACATGAAAAGAGTAAGTAAAAAGGAACATTAGGACAGGGATGGTAGGCACGCTGGCGCACTTATGCACGCCCCTTACAGACCTCTTAGGAATGGGGTGAGGTCAACAGTAGACAGTTTAAGGTTAAAGTTTTGGGGGTTTTGGGGAAGGAACCCCAGAGTCAGGTAGTGCATTCCAGGCATTGACCACTCTGTTACTGAAGTCGTATTTTCTGCCATCGAGTTTGGAGTGGTTTACCTTGAGTTTGTATTTATTATTTGCTCGTGTATTGTTGTGGTTGAAGCTGAAGTAGTCATTGACAGGTAGGACGTTGTAGCAGATAATTTTACGTACTACGCTTGGGTCAGACTGAAGTCGGCGTAGTTCTAAATTGTCTAAGCCCAAAATTTGGAGTCTGGTGGCGTATTTTTATTGCGGTTAGAGGAACGGAGGACTCTTCTCATAAAATACCTCTGGACTCTCTCGATTGTATTTATGTCCGATATGCAGTGCGGGTTCCAGACAGATGAGCTGTATTCAAGAATTGGTCTAGCAAATGTTTTGTATGCTCTAGTTAGTAGTATAACATTACCAGAGAAGAAGCTACGCAAGATTAGGTTAACAACTCTTAATGTTGTTACAGTGGGCTCGGGCACTTAGATCTTTAGAAATGAGAAATTTAGAAATCTCCCATCAATGGGAGACTAGAGCCTTGGTGGCCCAGCAGACTAAAGTGCTGTTAAATAGCACCAGCTGCCTGCAATTACTGCGAGTTCAAATCTCACCAGGCTCAAGGTTGACTCAGCCTTCCATCCTTCCGAGGTAGGTAAAATGAGGACCCCGATTGTGGGGGCAATAAGCTGACTTTGTATAAAAAAGAACACCGCTTAGGAAGGGGGGGCCGAAAGCCCTACTAAGAATCTCGTAAGACCACTCCCTACCCACACAGACAGGCAAGGCACCAGAATATAAAGCTGACGACAAACAGAACTCCTTACTAGCATTGATGACGTTACCTAGTTGGGTCGTGAGAGGTCTTCAAGAAAACAAGCAAGCTCACAGAGCGCCAAGGACCCCACGTCCCGTATTCTGCACGCAATATGGTGCGATCCTGAGATTCGCACAATCGTTGGAATGAGTCTTCCCGAGAATCTTATCAGTGATCGGACAGCTGTTGGTCTGAAATGGTGTAAGGTCCCAAATTTGAGTAGGGGGGTTGGACTAGAAGACCTCCGAGGTCCCTTCCAACTCTTTGTTATTCTGTGTTCCCCTGTTGTGCCAGAGAAGTTGTGTGTTGATATATATAGCCTGAAAATTATTCTGGGTTTTCTCTCTTTCTCCTCGTCGTTTGTTCCCTTCCATGTTTTGCATTGACCGGGAGACTAAACCTTAAATCTCTTCTTCATTCTTTCCATCCTTCCTTCTCTTCGTTTCTGTCCTCTCTCCTTCCTCCTTCTCTCCCTCCCTCCCTTCCTGCCTTTCTTCTTCTTTTCTCTCCTCTTCCTTTCACACACACACTCACTCTCTCTCTCTCTCTCAATGCAATAATAGATCCCAATGCATCAGCCATTGATTGCATCGATATAATCTCAGAGGCTGTTTTGCTCTGGGCTATTGTTCTTAGCCTTAATTTGCAGGGTAGTTTGCCCTTCACACGCAGGGAACTGCCCTCTCTCGCGCGCTCGCGCTCTCCCTCCCTCTCTCTCCTCCCTCCCTCTCTCCTCTTGCTCCCTCCCTCTCTCTCCTCCCTCCCTCTCTCTCCCTCTCTTGCTCCCTCCCTCTCTCCCTCTTCCTCCCTCCCTGTTTCTCCTCTCCCTCTCTCCTCTCTCTCCCCCTCTCTTGCTCCCTCCCTCTCTCTCCTCCCTCTCTTGCTCCCTCCCTCTCCTCCCTCCTTCTCTCTTTCCCTCTCTTGCTCCCTCCCTCTTCCTCCCTCTCTGTTTCTCCTCTCCCTCCCTCCCTCTCTCCTTCTCTTTCTCCCTCTCTCCTCTCTCTCTCCCTTCTCTTGCTCCCTCTCTCTCCTCCCTCTCTTTCTCTCTCCCTCTCTTGCTCCCTCCCTCTTCCTCTCTCTGTTTCTCCTCTCCCTCCCTCTCTCCTTCTCTTTCTCCCTCTCTCCTCTCTTTCCCCCTCTTGCTCCCTCCCTCTCTTGCTCCCTCCCTTCCTCTCTCCCTCCCCCTCTCTCTCCCTCTCTTGCTTCCTCCCTCTCTCTCCTCCCCCCTTCCCTCTCTATTTCTCCTCCCTCCCTCCTTCTCTTTCTCCCTCCCTCCCTCTCTCCTCTTTCCCTCCCCCCTCTCTCTCCCCCTCCCTCACTCTCCCTCCTCTCACTCTCCCTCCTTCTCTCTCCTCTCTCAGTCTCCCCCCCCCTCTCTCTCCCCTCCCTCTCTCCTTCTCTTGTTCCCTCCCTCCCTGTCTCCTCTCTCTCTCCCCTCTCTCCTCCCTCTCTCCCTCCCTCCCTCCCTCTCTCTCTCCTAATCAAATGTTGCCGACTGGTTGCGTGTTGATTATTGCCTAGTGCTGGGCACACACATACACACACCAAAATTCCAAAACAACCTCAGACTTGCCTTATACCCATGTCTTTGGCAGAGAAGTTCTTATTTATTTATGTTTTTTTTAAAAAAAAAAATAGCGAAGCAAGGTGGCCGCTGGGCAGGAGCCGAAATCTTCTTTCTAAATTCCCTTTTTGCTCTTTATATTTCCATGGATTTTTTTTTTTAAACTGAATTTTCCAGGTCAAACGTTCAGCTTGGGCTGATTTTTTTTCTCTGCCAGAGCAAATGATGTTCTCTGCGGCTCAGAATCCTGTGTTGTTGTTGTTTGTTGTTGTTGTTGTTATAGAGATGATGATGATGATGATGATGATTTAATAATAGCATGAGATGGAGTCTTTTCAGCGTTTGACTTACTTTGGTGGCTCCTCGACTATTCCTCGCTTCCTTTTTGACTTGTTTTGGTTTTTTATCAACAGAATCTGAGGAAGGGATCCCTGTGTACCTCAGTTACCCAAATGTTTCCTTGCAAGTCCTCAACTTACAACAGTCCATTTACTGACCTTTCAAAGTTGCAACGCCACTGGGGGAAAAAAGTGCACTTTTTTTTTTCCGCACGACCGTTGCAGCATCCCCATGGTTTCATGGGATCAAAATTCAGATGCTTGCCAACCGACTCGTATTTACGACGGTTCCAGTGTCCCGTGGTTCCCCTTTTGCCGGATGTTCTGACCAGCCAACTCGACGTTCCCTTAACAGCCGTGTCGTTAACTGAACAACTGCAGCGATTGTGTTGCAAAAAAAAGGGTCGTAAAACGGGGCGAGGCTCACTCAGCCCTAGAAATTTGGGGCTCAGTTGTGGTCGCAAGTCGAGGACTACCTGAATTGCAGTGTATTCTCTTTTGGTTTAGGATACGGTCTTGCCTAGGATGCCAAAGGAGACCAAAATCCAGACACCCATTAGAAAGTGGCAGAAAATTATTGTTATATACCGTGTTTCCCCGAAAATAAGACCCTGTCTTATATTTGTTTGAACCCCAAAATAAAAGCTTGGCCTTATTTTTGGGGAGGTCTTATTATTTTGGGGTGCGTGGAGCAAGAACGGGGCTCCTCTTGCCGTCTTACCTGATTTCCAGCTCTGTGTTTAAACATTTTCGGAGAGGTCTTATTATCGGGGGGAGGCTTATTTTAGCACATGCACCCAAAAGCCTGATTGGGCTTATTAGGGGATGTCTTATTTTCGGAGAAACAGGGTATTGCGTATCTCTCGGCCATTGACTTGTGCGTTCCAGCTTTGCTTGCTTGTAAATGGGCTATTTTGGAGTTTGCCTGTGCTTGGTGTGGTTGCGAACATCTGTAGCTGCTGCTTCTGGTTGTCCCCCCCCTTCACCCCCCCCGCCCCCGTCTGATGTTCAGCCATGCTCAACAGCAGTTTATTATTGCAGCTTGCAGATGTGTTTCCAGCAAGGAAACGGCCTCTCATTCAAGCCAAATGCATGCATGCAATTTCTCTCTCTCTCTTTCTCTTTCTCTCTTGGTTTTCTGTAAACAGGCTAAATTGGAAACTTGACGTTGGGGTTGGGGGAGGGGAGAGAGGCTGTTCACCCATCCCTGGGTGGCTTGCTCTGAGTGAAAACACATGGAAAGTTAGTTGTTCAGCTAAACTCTCTTAAAGCAGGGGTGTCGAAACCTTGCCCACTTTTAAGACCGGTGGACTTTAGCTCCCAGAATTCCCCAGCCAACATGGAAGAAAGGAAAAAGTTTGGGAAGGACTAGATCCGTGATGGCGAACTTATGGCACGCATGCCACAGTGGCACGTAAAGTCATATCTGTGAGCACGCAAGCATTGCCCTAACTCAGCTCCAGTGCGCATTCGCACGCCGCCAGCTGATTTTGGGGCCTTCCGAGCCCACCGGAAGTCGGGAAAGGGGCTGTTTCTGGCATCCAGGTGGGGTGGGGAAGGCTGTTTTAACCCTCCCCAGGCTCCAAGAAAGCCTCTGGAGCCTGGGGAGGGCAAAAAAACGGGCCCACCGTGCCATCACGTACCAAAAGCGGGGGAGCATGGGGGAGGCGCATTGAATTATGGGTGTGTGGGCACTTGTGTAGACGCGCGACATCTCCCCCCAATGCTCCCCACGCTTTTGGCATGTGACGGCAAAAAGGTTAGCCATCACCAGACTGGGTTATAAGGACTATATCGGGGGTCCAATCTTGTCCACTTTTAAGACCGGCGGACTTCAGCTCCCGGAATTCCCAGCGTGGAAGAAAGGAAAAAGTTTGGGAAGGACTGGGCTAGGGACATATCAGGGTGTCCGATCTTGCCCACTTTAAAGACCTGTGGGTTTCTGTTCTCAAAATTCCCCAGCCAGCAGCATGGTTTGGCAATCTCAGGATTTTAAATCCACACAAAAACCTTGATTGCACGCTTAAGCTGACTGCTAGCTGCAGTTCAGCAGTTCGAATCTCACTGGCTCAAACTCGACTCAGCCTTCCATCCTTCCGAGGTGGGTAAAATGAGGACCCAGATTGTTAGGGGCAAGAGGCTGACTCTGTAAACCGCTTAGAGGGGGCTGTAAAAGCACTATAAAGCGGCATATAAGTCCAAGGGCTATTGTTGGTCCTTCCTTCGTTCCCTCCCTTTCTTCTTTCTCTCCCTTTCTTCTTTCTCCCCCTCCCTTTTCTCCTTCCTTCCTTCCCTCCCTCCCTCCCTCCCTCCCTTCCCATGGTGGTGCAGTGGTTAGAATGCAGTATTGCAGGCTAATTGAATGCTGACTGCCAGCAATTCGGCAGTTCAATCCTGACCGGCTCAGACTCGACTCAGCCTTCCGTCCTTCCGAGGTGGGTAAAATGAGGACCCAGATTATTTGAGGGGCAAGAGGCTGACTCTGTAAAGAGGGCTGTAAAAGCACTATGAAGCGGCATATAAGTCTAAGTGCTATTGCTATTAAGGGAAGGAATGCCTCAAGCCAACAGATTCCTTCCTATTTAGCTTCCCCTTCCAGACCAGGGGCATCCAACTTTGTCCACTATAAGACCTTCTGGTCTTCAACTCCCAGAATTCCCCAGCCAGCATGACTTGAGGCAGTGGTGAAATCCAATTTTTTTTTACTACCGGTTCTGTGGGCGTGGCTTGGTGGGCGTGGTGTGGCTTGGTGGGTGTGGCAGGGGAAGGATACTGCAAAATCTCCATTCCCTCCCCACTCCTGGGGGAAGGATATTGCAAAACCTCCATTCCCACCCCACTCTGGGGCCAGCCAGAGGTGGTATTTGACGGTTCTCTGAACTGCTCAAAATTTCCGCTACCGGTTCGCCAGAACCTGCTGAATTTCACCCTTGACTTGAGGTATTCAGTCAAGATATGCAATCAAAGGTTTTTGTCTGGGTCTCAAAATCCCTGAGATCTCCCAATCATGCTGGCTGGAGAATTTTGGGAGCTGAAGTCTACAGGTGGAGAAGGTGGAGGTGTGCTGTCGCCTCTTCCATTGTTGTGGGAGCTTCAGACCTCTTGTGGATAGTCCACCCTTGTCCCACTCACTCTCTCTCTCTCCTTGGCCCCAGAGTGGACATCCAGAGGACCCAAGGATTGAGGGGAGGCAATGCAGTTGTGCATGTCTCCTTTGGATGGATCCTCCTGGGTGCAGGTCTTTAAAACAAGAAGCTACTTGTCCAACATGGTGAAGATTTTAAAAAAACTAGTCCAAAGTTTGCAACATCATGGAAAAGATTTGCTCCCTGTGACTTTCCGCCGGTTGCGAATTCTCAAAAATATGCTGCTTTGCATCCTGTTCGAAGGATCGCTATCGGGATTTTTTCCTAGGTTGTCAAATCCTTTCCTTCCGCTACAGTTAGGAGTTATTTCCGGCAGTCAGAATTGTTTCCTGGTTCTAGGAGGTGAGATCGGGGAGAGACGTTGAGCAGTAGTTTTGGGTTCACTGCAGCTTATTTCCATGGGTTGTTTATTTCTCTGCACAGTATTTGGCCCCCCAAAAAACTTTGTGTTCAATAAACCAATCTTCGTTACATGCTGAGCAGCGTGTGATAGCTTCATGGCTACATCCTTGTCTCCAGGATCTGCAGAACATTGACCGTGAAGCACCCTCGTTCTTTGCTCACAGCGAGCTTGGCTGCGATAAAATCAGCCAAGAGCATTACTAAATAGCATCACGTTTCCAGTAGATCGGTGGTAATGATCAAACTTCAACACAGTGGTGCGGATCGGGTTTAGGATTCCTTCCATGAAAAAAATTGTGCAGTCGGTTTATGAGATTAAAATAAATGTCACTTTTAATTTAATTTCAAAGTACCATATTTTTCAGAGTATAGGACACATCTTTTCCCCCCTAAAAGGGGGTGAAAAATTAGGTGCGTCTTATACACCGAATGTAGCCCCGCCTACCCACTGGTCCCCATCCTTTGGCCTCTGCCTCCCAGCAGTTTACCTCCTTGCAAGCAAACAGCAAGAAAAAACAGCTCCTTTCAGCTTCAGCACAGCCTAATTAGCACAAGTTGATTGGATCAGCCTCCCGACTCTCAGCTGATTTGCTCTCAGCTGTTTTGCGCAGGGCTCTGCTGCTTGCTGCAAAGAGCTTAAATTGCTGGAGCAGTTTTTTTTTCTCCCTTGTGCTAATCAGGATATGCTGAAAACGAAACTGAAAGTAAAGCAGGCTGTTTGCTGTTTGCTGCAACGAGGCAAAATTGCTCAGAGGCAGAGGGAGATTTCTTTTTCTTCTTTTCCTCTCCAAAAAAGGTAGGTGCGTTTTATACTCCGGTGCATCTTATACTCCAAAAAAATACGGTAACTCTTTAATTTAGATTGGAAAGATTGTGGAGGGTGCTGTTGGGTGTATAGTAGTACTTGGTACTCCTTGTTAATTGGTTCCGGGAAGCATGATGAGTACCAAATCCGCTGAGTACCAATTTTCCCCCCATAAGGAACAATGTAGTGAGTCACAAAGCATCCGACACCGACAAGTTGTAGCTTATGCGTTGAGTACCAAACAAACAATAAGTGCTGGGACAAAATTTTCACATCAAAATGCATGGAGTACCAAATTCGTTCAATTTCAAAGCAGTCGGGTGTCAAGATATCACTGTAATGCCAAATTAGGATAACCTTAAAGGCATCCCAGGAGTTGGTTTTAGTCCATTTATTAATTTTATTCCGTCGATAAAACGTTGCGTGCTAAATCTATTTGCTCCTTCCTTGTTGACGTAGTTTCGTAAGCTGCCTAATCTTTAAATCATAACCAAACAGATTGCATTTCTGTGTAATGTGTTAACCAAAGCTAAGGCTCTGCTCGCTTCTTTTAGTGACAGTTCGAAGTTACAACAGAATGGGAAAAAGTGACTTATGACCATTTTTTACACTTACGACCATTGCATTTCTTATTATTTATTTTTTTTAATTTGATTTATATGCCGCCCTTCTCTGGAGACTCAGGACAGCTTACAATGCGTTAAGCAATAGCCTTCATACTTTTGTATATTTATACAAAGTCAGCTTATTGCCCCCACAAACTGGGTCCTCATTTCACCTACCTTAGAAAGGATGGAAGGCTGAGTCGACCTTGAGCCTTGGAGAGATTCGAACCAGCAGTAAATTGCAGGCAGCTGTGTTAATAACAGGGTGCGTAGACCACTTATACACATAATATAAAATGTACATTTTCTTATACATAATTAATCCTACATATACATGTTTTCCTTAAAGAAATAATTAAAATAAGGCATTTTCATTACATTCGGAGTTGCTCTTCTACCCTTTCTTCCTTCATTTTGCAACAAACCTTCTCCTCCTCCTCCTTTCTTTCCCTTCCCTCCCTCTTCTCCTCTCCTACTTTCTCCTTCCTCCTCTCCTACCTCATCCTACGGGCAAAATTCAGTTAACGGGTGGTTCACTTAGCAACAGAAGTTGTTGGCCTCAATTGTCGTAAGTTGAGGACTTGCCTGTATTCGGGGGTATCAGATCCATTTTGTAAAACTTCGCGAGTTGAGGATCTAGTTTTGGGACTGCTTCTTTTGAGGCACTTGTGGAAAAATAACCGTCCAAATTTTTTTGTGTGACATTTTTTTAAAATGATGGAAAAGAGGTAATGGGTCAAACGATCTAAGGATCACTGTTATAAAGGTTTGGGCAGCTGTTTCTTGGAAGTCCTTGTGGTAGGACATGTCCAAAAATCCAAAGTGGAAAGAAATGTCACAAGGGAAAAGTGAATAAGTTACGTTCACCCACTATGAATAGGTACTGTATTTTTCGGAGTATAAGATGCACCTTAGTTTTTGGGGAGGAAAATAAGAAAAAAGCTGATTGGCAGCTGGATCGGCCTCCCAGAATTCCCCCAATCCCAGAGGTGAATATTAGCAACAGGTTCCTTGGTTGTGAGCTCTATGCCTTGCTTTTTTTTTTTTTCCTGCCTCTGAAACTTCTGAAACTCAAAAACTTTTTCCTGCCTCTGAAAGCCTCCGAAACAGAGCTTCAGAAAAAAAGCCTCTGAAGCTCTGTTTGGAAGGCTTCTTTTCTGAAGCTCTGTTTGAGGGCTTCTTTTCTGAAGCTCTGTTTGGGGGCTTCTTTTCTGAAGCTCTGTTCGGGGGCTTTTTTTCTGAGGCTCTGCTTGGAGGCTTTTTTCTGAAGCTCTGTTTGGGGGCTTTTTTTCTGAAGCTCTGTTTGGGGGCTTTTTTTCTGAATCTCTGGAGGCTTTTTTTCTGAAGCTCTGGGGGCTTTTTTTCTGAGGCTCTGGGGGCTTTTTTTCTGAGGCTGTGGGGGCTTTTTTTCTGAGGCTCTGTTTGGGGGCTTTTTTTCTGAAGCTATGTTTGGGGGCTTTTTTTCTGAAGCTCTGTTTGGAGGCTTTTTTTCTGAATCTGGAGGCTTTTTTCTGAGCTCTGTTTGGGGGCTTTTTTTCTGAGGCTCTGGGGGTTTTTTCTGAGGCTGTTTGGGGGCTTTTTTTCTGAGGCTCTGTTTGGGGCTTTTTTTCTGAAGGCTCTGTTTGGAGGCTTTTTTTCTGAAGCTCTGTTTGGAGGCTTTTTCTGAAGCTCTGTTTGGGGGCTTTTTTTCTGAAGCTCTGTTTTGAGGCTTTTTTTCTGAATCTCTGGAGGCTTTTTTTCTGAAGCTCTGTTTGGGGGCTTCTTTTCTGAAGCTTCGTTTCTGATGCTTTTTTCAGCCTCTGAAACTTCCGTTTGAGAAGCTGGGCAGGGCTACATTCGGAGTATAAGACACACCCAGATTTTCACCCTCTTTTTTGGGGGAAAACGTGCATTTTATACTCCAAAAAATACGGTACTTTCTCTTTGATGTAGAGAAACATGAAGTTGTGTTAAGGCCTTGAACTTCCTTAGGCAGGCAAAATATTATAGTTTGATGCCCCGTTTTGGTCATTTGACGTAGAGACTAGACTGGGACTTCTCTTTTGAGGAGCAAGCAAGATGTTTCTTCTCTGGAGGAAACTCCCTGGATGAGACAACCCTGAAGTTGCAAAGATCATAATCTGTTGCTCTTGGCTTTCTGGGAAAATAGTAGGGCTTGGGTACAGTAGAATGAAGAAGTTGGTGACTAAGAATTGTTACGGCTTTTTGACCCAATGTCGAAGCTTTTTCCTCAATTAGCCACAGTCTACTTGCAGCGTGAATGAGAAGTAAAGAAGGAAGAGTTAGCTTTTCCATGTAGTGGGTTTCATATTAATTCGTTCTTCATCCTAATAAATTTGAACATTCTCGGGGTTGCCTTTCTACCATTTCATCTCCCTTGTTTTACAACAATTCTCCTCCTTCTTTCCTCTCTTTCTCTTCCCTCCCTTCTTCTATCCCTTTCTACTTTCCTCTTTCCTCCTCTCCACCTTCTCTACTTCCCCTTCCTTCCCCCCTCCTCCATCTCTTCCTCCCTTTCTAACCTTCTCTCCTACTCTTATTTCCCCTCCCTTTCTTCCTCTCCTTTTCCCTTTCTTCTATTCCTCTCTCTCCTTCCTCTCTTCTCCTTCTTCCCTCTACTCCTCCTTCCATTCTCTTCCCATTGTTGTATTCATTCTCAATTCAATATTTTCCATAATGGTATCCGGGCAACCCCAATTTTTTTCCCCACTTATTAACTATATTTTTCAAAGTCCCCATCACATTTTATAAAAATTATTAAGAATGCATTTCAACTCATTCCATTTTTACATTGAAACCTTTTAACTTAACCTTCCACCTCTTATTTTCCTCAATTCCTAATTTCTTATTCCAACATCCATTAATTATTTTCCTCATTTACTAGCCTTTCAATTTTTCTACCTTAATTTCAGTTTTTTCCCCATTTAAACCAATCTTCATTTCATATTGCATCTCTTAATCCATTTTACAATAAACAATATGAAAATAATGGAAATTAAGATACAAAATTGAAAGGCTAGTCGACGATGTATGTAAGAAGTAAAAAAGAAGAAATATATTGTTTATGCTTTTGATTCTGCTGACCACCTGGGATTCTCTTTGTCATCCCTGGGAATGGGTCTACCTGGAGAAACGGAGACTGGGCCAAGCACCATGTTTACCAAGGACATCCTAGCATGTTCCGTACCTAAAAATATTGTTTAGACTCGTGCTACTCGGAAACCTAGATTCTCTTCCCAGTAAAACGTGATCTTTTGGGAAAACCTCAGGTTCTAAACCGAATCGGAATTTGCAAACCACAATAGCTTGTTTCACCCAGCACGAGCCGTGGTGGCGCAGCGTGGTGAGAATGCCGTATTGCAGGCTAACTCTGCTCACGTTGCCAGGAGTTCGATTCCTTCCATGCTGACCGGCTCAAGGTTGACTCATCCTTCCATCCTTCCGAGATCGGTAAAATGAGGACCCAGATCGTTGGGGACCATAGGCTGACTCTGTAAACTGCTTAGAGTGAGCTGTAAAACACTGTGAAGTGGTATTTTATTTTAAATTATCCCACAAGCCAACTGATGTTGAGTTAGATCCAGAATGATGAGAAGCTGAAAGAATTAGAATTTTCCGTCCCCTCTCCTTCCTTCCTTCCTTCCTTCCTTCCTCTCTTCCTTCCTTCCTTCCTTCCTCCTCCCTTCCTTCCTTCCTTCCTTCCTTCCTTCCTTCCTCTCCTCCTTCCTTCCTTCCTCCCGTCCGTTCTTCCTTCCTCCCGTCTCTCCTTCCTTCCTCCCTCCCTCCCTCCCTTTTTCCTTTCTTTCCTAACTTCAAACAGTCACTAAAGGAGCTGTCGTAAGTCAAGGACTACCCTCCCTGAAGTCATCAACCCAGTTAGGTAGAAAGAAATTCAGTTGGACCTTCGGTGGTCCTTCCTAAAGGAACCCAACAACAGGAGCATGACTCCAGCTACGAATTTTGTTTTTTTTTCGTCCCAGGTACACAGGAGATCTAAAAATAAAAAATAAAACCCACCACCTTCTCAGCAGGCTTGGCTCCACTAAAACCTGGAGAAGACTCACAGCGATGTTCTGCTCGAAGCTATGTGTGAATGACTCCCACTGGCTCTCTCCGTTGCCTTTCCATTCCGCTGCCTCTTGAGCTACGTTTCTATGGCCAGTGGAAACCCACTGAAGGCCAACCCTTCTTCTGTTGCCTAGCTGCAGCCACCCAGGTATAGGAAAAGATGTTCCTGAGAAAGGAAAAGGCAAACACTTCCGTCCCAAGAGACATCTGCATCCTGTTTTGCAAAGGCAGCTCTTGTATAATTCTTTTCCCCCATCTGCGTACAGTGGATTTTTTTCAAGAGAAAAGCAGAATATGGTACTAATAAATGCAGGGGTGGAATTCAAAACTTTTAGCAAGCAGTTCTATGCCCGGTTGCAGAGTGGGTGTGACCTACTTGGCCTCCTGCACCATGGGGGGGGGCTTTTGCCCTCCCCAGGCTCCAGAGGCTTTTCTCGAGCCTCCGGGAGGGCGAAAACGGCCTTCCCTGGGCTCTGGAGACCCTCCGGAGGCCAGAAATGGGCCCACTTCCAGGAGGCCTGTTTTTCTCCCTCCCCAGGCTCCAGAGGCTTTTCTCGAGCCGCCAGGAGGGCGAAAACGGCCTTCCCTGGGCTCTAGAGACCCTCCGGAGGCCAGAAACGGGCCCACTTCCGGGAGGCCTGTTTTTCTCCCTCCCTAATTTTACATCTAGTTCGTCGAACCGGTAGTTGCAAGGACTGGCTGGCCCCGCCCACCCCCTCCCCTCCCAGGAGTCTCCACGCGGCCCGTTTTGGATGCCAGGTAAGCGCAGGGCCCATGCGGAAACTCTGGGAGGGTGAAAAGCGGGCCTTCTGGAAATTCCGGAGCCAATGGGAGGGTGAAAAATGACCTCCCCCGGGCTCCGGAGGCCCTCCAGAGACCGGAAACGGTCCCATTTCCAGACTTCCGGAATTTCCGGGAGGCCCATTTTTCGCCCTCCCAGAGCCTCCTCGCAGGCCCTGCACTTATCTGGCATCCAAAACGGGCCTCGTGGAGACTCCAGGGAGGGGAGGAGAAGGGTGGGCGGGGCCAGCCATTCCTTGCAACTACCAGTTCAGCGAACCAGATATAAAATTAGCATCTGATTCGCCTGAACCGGTCCGAACCAGCTGAATCCCACCCCGAGTGGGATTTTGAAAACAAGCAAGCTCAGAGAGCACCAAGGACCCCTCATTTTCAACACTGAGCTACAAATATTTTCCTTTACTGGTATCAAGTAAACCTCTTAAGGGACATAGTGGCTAAGACACTGGGCTTGTCGATCGAAAGGTCGGCAGTTCAGCAGTTCGAATCCCTAACGCCGCGTAACGGGGTGAGCTCCCGTTCCTTGTCCCAGCTTCTGCCAACCTAGCAGTTCGAAAGCACCCAAAAAATGCAAGTAGCAAAATAGGGACCACCTTTGGTGGGAAGGGAACAGCGTTCTGTGCGCCTTTGGCCTTTAGTCATGCCGGCCAAATGACCACAGAGACGTCTTCGGACAGCGCTGGCTCTTCGGCTTTGAAACGGAGATGAGCACCGCCCCCTAGAATCGGGAACAACTAGCACATACATGCGAGGGGAACCTTTACCATTAAATCTTTTTGGTGACACCTCGGTTTATGCTAATCTAGAAGCTTTTAGTCACGCTTAAAGACCGAAGAATCGGTTGGTCACGACTTGAAGCTTCGTTGATTTCAGGACGTCTCTGCTGGGCAAAGGGGAAGTAAAACAACCGATTTAACCATCTGCCTGTTTACAGGAAAGATAGATATGGACCATTCATTTAGCAAGCATTCAGAAAAAGGCGACTTAACGGTGTCATTTGCTTATCAGCCGTGGCACGAAAAAATAAAATTGGACACGGTTATGATGATGATTCCCTTAATGACCACAGAAGCTCCCGTCCCAATTATGGCCATAAGTCAAGGACTTGTATGTGGCTTAAAATGTGGAGGGCAGCCCGGAGCAGCAGGTTCCTGAACCATGGTTGAAGTTGGTATGAAACCTTCTAAATCAGGGCTCTCCAAACCTGGAAACTTTAGGACTTGTGGACTTCAGCTTCCAGAATTCTCCAGCCAGCCGTGCTCGCTGGGGAATTCTGGGAGTTGAAAGTCCACAAATGTTAAAAGTACCCAAGTTTGGAGAGCCCTGTTGTAAAATGGATGGCCTATTCAGTTGTACTTGTCTTGGCTTTTCAAAGCTCCTTCCAATGTCTACAGTTCTTAGCCCCACAATCTCACAAAAAAGTGTGGCACGGATCCCAGTGACTTCATCCTGAGCTAATCTCGAGGTGGTACCATTCAGCAGCAGTTGGAAAAATACACCCATGACTTGAGTTTTGAAAGAAGCGTCCAGTCCCTTTAGAAACAGCTTCACTTATGTTTGCAGAATGAATGGACTACACAGTCCCCGAAATGAAGGGACGGGGCAGTTGTGAAGTTATTTGGGGGGGAAGAGAAATCTATTGTGGCTGTCCTGTTGTTGTAAATATCAACAACCTCAGATAGGCAGGTGATGCCACCCTAATGGCAGAAAGCGAAGAGGAACTAAAGAGCCTCTTGATGCGGGCGAAGGAGGAGAGTGCAAAAGTTGGCTTGTAACTCAACATTAAGAAAACTAAGATCATGGCATCTGGCCCTCTCAATTCCTGGCAAATAGATGGGCAAGAAATGGAGGTAGTGACAGATTTTATCTTCCTGGGCTCCAAGATCAACGCAAATGGGGACTGCAGCCAAGACATTAAAAGACGCTTGCTCTGGGGAGGAAAGCCATGGCAAATCTAGACAGCTTACTAAAAAGCAGAGACATCACCCTGCCAGCAAAAGAGCGTATAGTCAAGGCTATGGTTTCCCCAGTTGCAATGTCTGGCTATGAAAGTTGGACCATAAGAAAGGCTGAGCACCAAAGAATTGAGACCTTTGAACGATGGTGCTGGAGAAGACTCCTGCGAGTCCCTTGGACTGCAAGGTGATCAAACCTATCAGTCCTAGAGGAGATCAACCCTGACTGCTCTTTAGAAGGCCAGATCCTGAAGAGGAAACTCAAATCCTTTGGCCACCTAATGAGAAGGAAGGACTCCCTGGAGAAGAGCCTAATGCTGGGAACGATGGAGGGCAAAAGAAGAAGGGGACGGCAGAGAAGGAGGTGGCTGGATGGAGTCACTGAAGCAGTCGGTGTGACCTTAAATGGACTCCAGGGGATGGTAGAGGACAGGAAGGCCAGAAGGAACGTGGTCCATGGGCTCGCGATGGGTCGGACATGACTTCACAACTAACAACAAAAATCTTCTCTCTACATCGCATCCATGAAGCCGTATTCAATACTGATGGATCCTCACATTGGGTTGAGGTTCACCAGAGTTCATTCAACTCTTTGAAAACAGCAGAATGGAGAACAGAAACTCAGATAAACCGTGCGTAGAGTTGGGTGTTTTAAGATCCCGTGCAGATTTGGGACTTACCAGTATTAACCTTCTACAGATGTTTGCAAGAACGGCATGGCTAATCAAGTGAAGAGAACGACCAGGGGAGACAGGATAGCAGGGTTCCAATATTTGAGGGGCTGCCACAGAGAGGAGGGGGTCAACCTATTTTCCAAAGCACCCGAAAGCCAGACAAGGAACAATGGATAGAAATTGATTAAGGAAAGATTCAAACTAGAAATATGGAGAAATTTTCTGACAGCGAGAACAATCAACCCATGGAACAGAAGTTGCCTTCAGAAGTTGTGGGAGCTTCATCCCTGGAAGCTTTCCAGAAGAGACTGGACTGCCATCTGTCAGGAATGGTGTAGGGTCTCCTGCTTGGGTGGAGGGGGTCCCTTCCAACTCTTGTTATTCTGTGTCTTGTTCCCATAATTTCAGCCAGCATCGCCAAAAGTATTGGCCGGTGGATGATGGAACTTGAGGTGAGACCTGTCCGAAGAAGATCAGTTATGAAGAGCAGAGGACAAAAGTCTAAAGCTCCTGATCTTCTTTGGATATATCCAGCTTCCATAACCCAGTACTTGTGGCTATGCTGGTTGGGAATTACTGGAACTACAATCCAAGACATATTTAGAAGATTAATCTCAATCAAATAAAAATAGACGTGAGAATTCTGTCTCTTCGTTTCACCTTGCAAGCCGACCTTGAACCATGCATGGTCATGTTCTACTCAGGAACTGAAGAAATGCTCTGAAATCAAGGGTCAGGTTTCAATCTGTACAGCCACTTATCGATCGTTTCCAGAGGGAACGCAATTGTATTTTTGCTAATGTCCATTATTAAGGACAGGCCTCCCATTAAAGTCAACAACGAATGCCATGGGGTATAAGCCAATTCAATAATTATGCGATTAAGCCCTCTCTAAAGTCTGGGGAAATCTCCATAGGCGAGAAGCAAATGCTTGCTTAATTCGTCCTCTGGAAGAATCTGTTTTGTCACTCAGGATTTCTCCTTAAGGAATTTGTGTGTGCAAAGCTTAACTCCGTGGACAAAGGTAATCACAGCCACAAATCTGCCATTTCATAATCTATATAATGAGGCAATAAAATTGGCTTAAGGTTAGTGGACTTAAGGTTAGTTAAGTAAAAGTGACTGGAAGAAAAGTTATTTAACAGCGTAACTGTTGAGGCCCGTCAGCGGCCTGTGCAGCTAGTAGCTGATTCCAACAGCGAGGAGACTGGTGTGGTGCTGTGCCAACAGCCTGTGCAGTTGGCACTCGAGTCAGACAATGAGGAGGCTGGAGAAGATGTGGTGTCAGAGGTGGGGATTCAGCCAGGACCTTCAGAACTTCCAGAAGCTGCCATAAGTGAAGAAGAAGAAGAGGAGGAGCCTCTTCTCGATGCACGGGCGCACAGAGCTGCCAAAAGGCAGGAGTGGCTCCTCAGGAGGAGGTCTCCTTGAGAGTAAGGCTTGGGGCTAATTGGCCACTCCCTTAGCCTATTTAAGGAGGAACGCCAACTGAAGCAATTTGCAGGGAACAACTTCGTTCACTCTCCTTTCTGTCTTGATCTTAGTTCTCTGCAAATTGCTTCTGGGCTTTCTGCCAACCATAGTAAGATTACGTGGGTGGATGGATGGATGGATGGATGGATGGATGGATAGATAGATAGATAGATAGATAGATAGATAGATAGATAGATAGATAGAAAGGAACAGCACTTAAGACATATACCACTTCACAATGCTTTACAACCTTCTCTAAGCAGTTTACAGAGTCAGCCTCTTGCCCCCAACAATCTGGGTCCTCATTTGACCCACCTCGGAAGGATGGAAGGCTGAATCAATCTTGAGCCAGACAGAATCGAACCCTTGGCAGTGGGCAGCGTGTTAGCTGACCAAATGAAATAAACCCAACTTTTAAAAAAAAGGAGAGCGAAAGGAAACCAAGTGTCACTGGAAACACAAAACACCAGTTTCCCCTTGTTTATTTAAAGAAATGAGTTACTTGCAAAAAAGTGTCAGTTTTGAGGATAAGCATACTGAAAACAAAGTGAGACTTATGTTTGGTTGTTCTCTGCTTAGTTTGCCTTTTGAGTTATCCCAGCGCGATTGGAATAAAAATGTATCTTAATTCAGTACATTTATTTTTTTTCCTTTTGAGGCTGAGATTTGACTTTGGAGAACTGCTAGGATCCTTCTGCAAAAAACAAAAAAAACCCAGAATGGAAGGTCAAAATCTGTACTAAATTTAATTTGGCTTTCATTTCAATTAAAAGATGTAAATTTCAGGTGTGTATACCACCGTAATTAAACATAGTATGATTCTTCTGCAGTGGTGTATTTTATGTTTTCTTTTTGGAACATTCACAAGCTGCTAACTATTTTCAGATGTGCTTCTGAGACCTTGACTATCTCTCTCTCTCTCTGTCCCGCTGCATTTATAAACTTTGGAGTTCTGAATTATTACAGCACTGTGCTTCTGCCTCTTAAATGAAGAGCCTTGGTAGTACAGTGGTCTAAGGCACCCTGTTATTAAGCTGGTTATTAAGACCAGCTGCCTGCAATTACTGCAGGTTCGAATCTCGCCAAGGCTCAAGGTTGACTCAGCCTTCCATCCTTTCTAAGGTAGGTAAAATGAGGACCCAGATTGTGGGGGCAATAAGCTGACTTTGTATAAATATACAAAAGGATGAAGGCTATTGCTTAACGCATTGTAAGCCGCCCTGAGTCTCCGGAGAAGGGCGGCATATAAATCAAATTAAAAAAAATAATAATAATAACAGGAATAGAACCCCAAAAATAATTATTTCGAAACCCCTCCTCCAAAAAATATTCAAATAGGAAAGACCAGAACTCCGTGCTTAACATCCTGCATTTAAATCTCCCAGAAGCCCTCGTTAGCATTGCCCTGACATTCTTCTGTTGTTGAAGGATTCTTCTTGAGAAGGTTTGTTGAGGTGCTTCAACAAGAACTGGATTCCTGGCAAGGCAGTTGTTTACCTTCAGGGTGCCAATGCGTGGTGGCTTTGGCATCCTGGTTTAGATCATCAGATGGCGCAACGCCAGGAAGGTCATGTCTAAGCACGTTGGAGTGTCACCGTGGTTGTTATTTAGGTCTCTCAAGTGTGATGTAATTCAGGTTTGGCTGGCGCTTCCTTCCTTAAGATGATGACGAGAAGAAAGTAGAAGAGTTCGTTGTGAGTAGAAACATCACTGCCTTTCCGCTGATGAACTGTCCCACTTCTCATTCATCTGCCTGTCCACAAAGTGAGTTTGGAACAAGGAGAAACCACCCCTCCCTTCAGAAGAACAAAGTTGGGAGGGACCTTGGAGGTCTTCTAGTCCAGGGGTCTGCAACCTTAAACACTCAAAAGAGCCATTTGGACCCGTTTCCCACAGAAAAGAAAACACCGGGAGCCACAAAATCTGGGTTGGCGTGGCCAACTCGACATTACTCACTTCTACCAGTCACATGACACACACACACATGCCTACCCAGTCGGTCATTAGGGCAGAGAACTGGTTGTTAAAAAACACCGGGAACCACAAACCCCTTTTTGACATCTCTCTCTCCCTCCCTCCCCACCTCTCTCTCTGTATCTCTCTGTCTCTGCCCCCGACACTTCTCCGTCACCTGCCGTCGCCCTTACCTTCGCAGGCCAGGCGAGGAGTGACTGGGAGGGGAGGGCGAAGGGCGGGGCCAGCCAGTGGTGGGATCACCTGACGGGGAACCACAGCAGAGGGCCCAAAGAGCCACATGCGGCTCCAGAGCTGCAGGTTGCTGACACCTGTTCTAGTCCAACCCTAAGCAGAAGACCCTATAATCTTTCCAGACCAATCTCTTTGATGGAGCACCCATAACTTCTGGTGGCAAGTTGTTCCACTGATGAATTGTTCTCCCTGTCAGGAAATTTCTCCTTAGTTCTAGGTTGCTTTTCTCCTTGATGGGTTTCCATCCGTCGCTTCTTGTCCTGCCCTCAGGTGCTTTGGAGAATAGGATGAGTTTCTCAAACAGGTTCTTGCACTGTTTCCAGGAGCCTCCAAATGTCTTCAGGGTCACTCAGGACTTGCCCTAAGTGAGAGCAACTCAGGATGGATAAAAATCAATGATTTTTTTTAAAAAAAAAATCAAAAAAATCAGATTTTTTTTAATTTAAATCGGATTTTTTTTTTATTTTTATCGAATTTATTTTAATAAAAAAATTTTGGGGGTAAAAATCTATCGTAAGATAGTTTTCTATTTAAGATACATAAATAATTTAGTTTATTCAGCATGAAATGGAGCTTAGTTATGGAGCAGGAGGCTGTATATCCTGCAACACTGGGACTATCGGTGAGTCAACAGTGGGTCAAAGGAGTAGCAGAGATGACAGCTGCTCTTTAAAAATTATGATTTGAATCGAGTTGATTTAAATCAAGCCTTTTTACTAGTGATTTAAATCATGATTTAAATTGTGATTTAAATCAACTCGATTTAAATCAAATCCACCCTGGAGCAACTGGATTAAAATACGGAGACCCAACCAATATGTTTACTCACTCAATAGTTTACGAGAGAGGAAGATGTGGGTGGGAAGCCTAGAACAAGCCATCCTTGGCAGTCGCGTTCTTTGAAAGATGGACAGTCTAAAAAAAGAGAATATGGGGAGTGGGGGGGGAGAGAATAGCTTCTTACATGCCCCACAACATTTGAGGAGCATCTAGTCATACATGTGAGTCACAGCTCAAGTTGACACAAATGGAGGAACAGACGTTCTGAAGGCTGTGGGGAGGGGAGGAGGGTTTGAAGCCAAAGCTCCAGAATGTGACATGAAGAAAGAACCAATTGTTATACAGGTAGTTCCTCAATTTACGACCCTAATTGAGCCTGGGATTACGGTCCTAAATCATTCCAGTTGTTAAGTGAGTCATCACATTACCTCGCCTGATTTTTACAGCCTTTTTTTTTTTTGCAGCAGTCGTTAAATGAGCATTGTTCTTTAAGCGAACATCATTGGTTTCCTTCTGATGAAAACCAGCAAAAAAAACAGCCACCACAAATTGTGTCAAATTATTATTATATTGACTTCAAATGTCATTAAAAGAGCTGGTCGTTAAGCGAGGACTATCTGTAGAAGAGTAGCTCTTTCCTGATGTGGGTTTTAGTAAGACTTGGGACATTAAGGGGACGCAGTGGTTCAGTGGCTAAGATGCTGAACTTGTTGATCGAAAGGTCGGCAGTTCAGCAGTTCGAATCCCGAGCGCCGCGTAACGGGGTGAACTCCCATGACTTGTCCCAGCTTCTGCCAACCTAGCAGTTCGAAAGCACATTAAAAAAATGCAAGTAGAAAAATAGGGACCACCTTTGGTGGGAAGGGATCAGCGTTCTGTGCGCCTTTGGCATTGAGTCATGCCGGCCACATGACCACGGATACGTCTTTGGACAGAGCTGGCTCTTCGGCTTTGAAACAGAGATGAACACCGCCCCCTAGAGTCGGGAACGACCAGCACAGATGTGCAAGGGGAACCTTTACCTTTTACCTTTAGGACATCAGGATACCTTTAGGACATCAGGATTTTAAACTATGGGCCAAATTTAATTATTTTAAATCTATTTTTAATCGTACTTATGTATAAATGTTCACCGCCCTGAGTCCGAAAGGAGAAGGGCGGTATAGAAGTTCGAATAATAAAAATAAAATAAAATAAATAAATAAATATAGAATTTCACCCGAGTTTGCAATTGTTTGAAAGCATCCAGAATGAACAGTCCAGAAAAATTAGATGAGGTCTTGACATTTGTGCGTGTTTATTGTGTGACGTTGATTGAAGACGCCTGCTTCTTATCTTCTAGGCTGTTTAATCAATTCTTCTTAACTAAATCTTGTGCTCTCGGGCTTTTTAAAGTACTTCTGATCTCATTTTAAAGGAAGAATTTGAAATCAGTCCATCAGTCACCTATTAACAGTGCAATTATAAAACCAGAGTGGCTTTTAACGTGGGAACGAACCCTATCCTTTTCAGTATCTTTAGCAACCCAAAAGTCAAAACAACTTAAAGACCAGTTGTGGAGATGTCTATTGTCTAGTCTTTGATGTCTGGGAAGGGGGCTGCTTAAAACCCGGGACAGCTTCAAAAGATATCTCCACTCCTTCGTTAAATTGCTAGTTAGCTCGCCAAGTCAGGAAAGCATCGCTAAGAATTCACGGCCTCTCTAGATAATATCAGGTTGGGATTTTAAAGCATGAGAATCTGATTATCCAAAAAAAAAACCCACCTCTTTAGTAGCTACCAAAAGAACATCCTGGTGTTCCCACCTTCTGAATTTTATTCTGGGATACTCAACGTTGCAAGGGATGCCGTGGCTCAGTGGCTAAGACGCTGAGCTTGTCGATCGAAAGGTCGGCAGTTCAGCGGTTCGAATCCCTAGTGCCGCGTAACGGGGTGAGCTCCCGTTCCTTGTCCCAGCTTCTGCCAACCTAGCAGTTCAAAAGCACCTAAAAATGCAAGTATAGAAAAATAGGGACCACTTTTGGTGGGGAGGTAAGACTATTCCGGGTGCCTTTGGCATTGAGTCATGCCGGCCACATGACCACGGAAATGTCTTCGGACAGTGCTGGCTCTTCGGCTTTGAAACGGAGATGAGCACCGCCCCCTAGAATCGGGAAAGACTAGCACATATGTATGAGGGGAACTTTTACCTTTACCTTTACTCAACGTTGCACAGAAGAAGACAGTAGTTTCCATTTCTTATGCCTTCTTTATCTACATCCGTTTTCATCCTTTGTCTGCATGGTTCCCAAAAGAATCGCCAGTGTCATTCTAATGGGACCTCCCCAGAAGACCGAATGGGAATGAGCCCTTCAAAAACTTGTCTCCGTTTCTACAGCAGGTTCTGACAGGTTCTGGAGAACCGATAGCGGAAACTTTGAGTAGTTCGGAAAACCAGTAGCGGAAATTTTGAGTAGTTCAGAGAACCAGCAAATGCCACCTCTGGCTGGCCCCAGAGTGGGATGGGAATAGAGATTTTGCAATATCCTTCCCCCAGGAGTGGGGAGGAAATGGGGATTTTGCAGTATCCTTCCCTTGGAGTGGGGTGGGAATGGAGATTTTGCAGTATCCTTCCCCTGCCACACCCACCAAACCACGCCCACAGAACCGGTAGTTAAAAAATTTGAATTTCACCACTGCGTTTCTATCTTCTCCACTCTACGAGCAATGCTTGCTTGGGTTTTATAAGCGACCGCCTTACGTCACCCATGTTCCTCTTCCCCAAAAGACCAAATGGGGACAGGAACATGAACAACTGAGGTGGCCACCCATGAAACCCAACCCTTGCTAGTAGAGTGGAGAAGGTAGAACTTAAGACCTGAGGGACACACTTTGGAAGGCCCACATTTGGCTCAACTCTGTTGGGCGAGGATCACTTAGCCAGCTACCAAACGCATGTTTCTTTTCTCCATTAGCTAGAAATAGTTCACATTCCCTTGTAAGGTCAGGAGACACTAGATTTATTTGTGGATCTGCAGTGAACGTAGCCACAAAACACACACACACACACACCATCCCAAAGCTTTGTAGTTCACTTCTGCTGAAGTTCCTCTACCCTGGATTGCAGCCTGAGGTTGCTTAATGACCCTTGAGATAGTTCTCTCTGGCAGTCAGCCATGGCTCCCGCCCAAAAAAATAACCCACGTCCTCTTCTGTTCACGTAGCAATCTGGGCTTAGGTTGAACTTCCCCGTCATTTATTTATTTATTCATTTAGCTTGTCAAACATGTACGAGATAGGAGCCTTGGTGGCGCAGCAGACTAAAGCACTGTTAAGTAACACCAGCTGCCTGCAGTTACTGCAAGTTCGAATCTCACCAGGCTCAAGGTTGACTCAGCCTTCCATCCTTCCGAGGTAGGTAAAATGAGGACCCGGTTTGTGGGGGCAATAAGCTGACTTTGTATAAAAAAGAACACCGCTTATGAGGCCCCCGAAAGCCCTACTAAGCAGGTATATACAAAAGCATGAAGGCTATTGCTTAACGCATTGTAAGCCGCCCTGAGTCTCCGGAGAAGGGCGGCATATAAATTGAACCAATAAATACAATAAATAAATAACAGATATAAGTATAAACATGGATATGAATACAGGAAATGGGGACGAATAAATGGGGACCGTAGGACAGGGACGGAAGGCACGCTGGTGCGCTTATGCACACCCCCTTAGAAATGGGGTGAGGTCAACAGTAGACAGTCTAAGGTTAAATTTATGGGGGCTTGAGGATGTAACCATGGAGTTAGGTAGTACATTCCAGGCGTTGACCACTCGGTTGCTGAAGTCGTATTTTCTGCAATCGAGTTTGAAGCGGTTTACCTCGAGTTTGTATCGATTGTTTGCCCGTGTATTATTGCGGTTGAAGCTGAAGTAATCATTGACAGGTAGGACGTTGTAACGGACAATTTTGTGCACTACGCTTAGGTCAGACCGTAGGCGCCGTAGTTCTAGGTTGTCCAAGCCCAAAATTTCGAGCCTGGTGGCCTAAGGTATTCTGTTGCGAGCAGAGGAGTGGAGTACACTTCTCGTGAAATACCTCCGGACCCGCTCAGTTGTATTAATGTCCGATATACAGTGTGGATTCCAGGCAGACGAGCTGCATTCGAGAATTGGTCTGGCAAAGGTTTTGTATGCCCTAGTTTGCAGTATAATATTACCGGAGAAGAAGCTTCGCAAGATTAGATTTACAGCTCTTAATGCCTTTTTGGCAATGCTGTTACAGTGAGCTCTGGGGCTTAGGTCCTTTGAGATGAATACTCCTAGATCCTTGACAGAGTGAGGGCCGTCTACGAGGTGGTATGCGCCCAACTTGTATTTAGTGTTCTGATTTTTGTTGCCAATGTTGGCTCTGGTCAGACGTTATTCAGATTCACGTTCTCCTAACACGGCTACGGGTCTCGCCTCAGCCCTGTAATCCTCTCTGCCTTTTCTTCCCCCTCCTTCGGCTGCATTACTCCAACCGGCATTAAGTTTTCCAGTAATAACGGCAAAGTTAGAGCCATAAAACTTTATATATGGCAGGGACTTGGACCTCATCAGCAGACTGCCTCCCTGCCAAGGCGGCCTTAAAACCCTGAGAAGACTACTTCTCATTGTGTTTTATCTGTGTGACCTGCCAAAGACTCATCCATCCCTTAAAATTCAGGGCTGCTTCATAATAGAGTACAAGAATGGCCTTTACGGCATTTCAGACATAAACCATCGCTGTTCTCTTACCTACGTCTCGTACGTGGTGGGTCCATCTAGCTAATTGTGTTGTTTTCTCAGCAGAGATCGCTTGGAAATCAATACCCTGTTTCAGTGGTGGGTTTCAATTTTTTTTACTACCGGTTCTGTGGGTGTGGCTTGGTGGGTGTGGCATGGCTTGGTGGGCGTGGCAGGGGAAGGATACTGTAAAATCTCCATTCCCTCCCCACTCCAGGGAAAAGTTACTGCAAAATCCCCATTTCCTCCCGATCAGCTGGGACTCGGGAGGCAGAAAATAGATGGGGGTGGAGCCAGTCAGAGGTGGTATTTACCAGTTCTCTGAACTACTCAAAATTTCCACTACCGGTTCTCCAGAACTGGTCAGAACCTGCTGAAACCCACCTCTGCCCTGTTTCCCCAAAAATAAGACATCCCCTGATAATAAGCCCTCCCCAAAAATATTTAACCGCAGAGCTGGAAGTCTGGTAAGATGGCAAGTGGAGCCCCACCTTGCTCAACGCGCCCCGAAATAATAAGACCTTCCCGAAAATAAGACCAAGCACTTATTTCGGGGTTCAAAAAAATATAAGAGCGGGTCTTATTTTCGGGGAAACACGGGTATTGTGATTGGCTTGCAAAACAAAATCGGCCTTATAAACCGGTTTGCCCGTGGCAGTGTCTGGATTTATCACAGTTTAGTCCTGGCTCTGAATGCTGGCTTTGTGACAAAATGCAAGAACAACTCAATCATCCTCAAATTACAACTGATTTTTTAGTGACCATTCAAAGTTATAACGGCACCGGAAAAAGTGAATTATGATCATTCTTAACCGTTATGTGTTGCCCTAGCTCAGCTTCAGCATGCCGACCAGCTGATTTTTGGGCCTTCCGGGCCCACCGGAAAACGAACCATTTCCGGCCTGTGGACGGTCTCAGGGGGGTGGGGAATGCCATTTTCGTCCTCCCCAGGCTCCTAGAAAGCCTCTGGAGCCTGGGGAGAGAAAAATGGGCGTTCCAATCCCACCGGAAGTCAGGAAACAGGCCATTTCTGGCCTCTGGAGGGCTTCCAGGGGGGAGTGGGGAAGGCTGTTTTTGCCCTCCCCAGGCTCCAGGAAAGCCTCTGGAGCCTGGGGAGGGCGAAAAACGGGCCTACCTGGCCCACCGTGCCATCGCATGCCAAGAGCGTGCAGGGGTCGCATGCCCGGGGGCAGGGCCATTGAATTATGGGTGTGGGCATTCACCCGCACAACCCCTCCGCGCTCCCCCCGCTCTTGGCACGCAACGGCAAAAAGATTAGCCATCACTGATCTAGCTCATTGGCAAGAAGCTAAGTAGTCCTTTTAGATCAATTTAACTCCGGAACCGGGTTGTCAGAAGCATGTTGGGAAGCGGCGGGAGGCTGAAGCCACTCAAACCGCTGGGTGGTTTCGGGAAAAGATGAGGGTAGTTTTGCGGGTAGAAGAAGGAAGTTGGTCATCTTCAATGCCCTTCAGAGAAAACAAACTGGGATACATCCAAAAAAAAAAAAAAAAAACCCTCCGTTAGGCTCAATTTAAGATTGCATCATTCCCATCCCCTTGTTCAGCGATGACTTGTCTTGCTGAATTACTGCCCTGTTTTTGTGCAAGAAACAAACCCTCGGAGAACAAAACAGCTGGACATTCATCAGCCTTGGCTCGGTTGGGTCTTGGGTGACGTGCGCAAAGTCACGAAGGCATGACTTTTGGCCATGACTGGCTGCGTTGTGAAGACAAGCTACTTTTTGATCCCAAGCCTTACTCTTACGTTGTGGGATGGATGAGCAATTCTTTGACTCAGACTAAGGGGGTCTATGCCCGCTATTTTAGGATCTGGAGGTGTGGTGCAACAAGAGACATCACTTTATCCCAGGAATGTGGATTGAGCAGCTGCCAAACAAGGGACGCCTTTTGTGTGTGTGTGTGTGTGTGTGTGTGTGTGTGTGTGTGTGTGTGTGTGTGTAGGTCTTTGGTTATTCGGGTTTTCTCCCGCGTAAAATTGGAAGTGTCTTGGCGACGTTTCGACGAAGTCTCATTCATCATCTTCAGGCTGGTGTTTTCGGCTTCGTGCTTCTAGGACAGCTGCGATCACACACATTGCTCCTAGAAGCACGAAGCCGAAAACACCAGCCTGAAGATGACGAATGAGACTTCGTCGAAACGTCACCAAGACACTTCCAATTTTACGCGGGAGAAAACCCGAATAACCAAAGACCTACATACAAATACCCGCGAAAACCTCAGAAAACAAATATATACATATACATATACATATACATATACATATACATATACATATACATATACATATATATATTTGTTTTCTGAGGTTTTCGCACACGCGCGCGTGTGTGTGTACATATATATGTATATGTATATGTATATATACACACCCCTATACCCCTGTTTCCCCCAAAATAAGACCTCCCTAATAAGCCCAATCGGGCTTTTGAGTGCATGCACTAAAATAAGCCCCCTCCCCAAAAGTATTTAAATACATGCGCAGCCATTCCCCTCCATATCCTCTGGTTAGGACAGAGGTCTGCAACCTTAAATACACAAAGAGCCATTTGGACCAGTTTCCCACAGAAAAGAAAACACCGGGAGCCACAAAACCTGGGTGGGCGTGGCCAACTCGATGTCACTCACTCCCACCAAGTCACATGACACATTCCCCAGCCACGCCTACCCAGGTTTTGTGGCTCCCAGTGCTTTTTTTTCCTGTGGGAAACAGGTATCTCTCTCTGTCTCGCGCTTCGCTCCCACTCTGGAATATGGAGCGAGTCACGTGATCAAAATTCAGATGCTTGGCAACGGACTCATATTTATGACGGTGGCAGTGTCCCCAAGGTCACGTGATCCCCTTTTGCGACCTTTTAACAAGCAGAATCAATGGGGAAGCCAGATTCACTTAACCGGGTTACTAACTTTATCAACTGCAGTGATTCACTTAACAACCGTGGCAAGAAAGGTCGTAAAACAGAGCCAGGCTCATTTAACAAATGTCTCCCTCTTTAAGAACATAAATTTTGGGCTCAGTTGTGGTCGTAACTCGAGGACTATCTGTCCCTTCAAACCAATTACCGTGTTTCTCCGAAAACAAGACCCTGTCTTATATTTTTTTGAACCCTGAAATAACTGCTTGGTCTTATTTTCGGGGAGGTCTTATTATTTTGGGGTGCGTGGAGCAAGATGGGGCTCCTTTTGCCGTCTTACCTGACTTCCAGCTCTGTCTCCCTAACCCTAAACAGAGGAAATGGCGGGGACCGGTTGCACATGCGTTTAAATATTTTCGGGAAGGGCTTATTTAAGCACATGCGCTCAAAAGCAATTTTATGATGTTTGTGTATCTATATTTTTCTTGACTGTACACCGCCTTGAGTCCTACGGGAGAAAGGCGGTATAGAAATATAATAAATAAATAAATAAAAGCCCAATTGGGCTTATTATCAGGGGATGTCTTATTTTGGGGGAAACACGGTATTTATTTTTTTTCCTTTAACCGGGCACCCTAAGAATGGTGGTAGACAGGAAGGGACCTTGAAGGTCATCTAGTCTAACACCCCACACCCCGCCCCACCCAAGCAGGAGACCCTATACCATAGTGTTCTATAGTGTTCTGCCCCAGCTACGGACCCCAAAGAACGCAGCACACACAAAGTCCGTACAAACCTTAGTTTACTAAATTAAATCAGGCTTTTACAAACAAAGGCTGTTAAGTAACCTCATTAACAGCCTACAAGAATCCAAAGAATAAATAATCGTAATCTTACTAGGGTTGGCAGAAAGCCCAGAAGCAATTTGCAGAGAACTAAGATCAGGACGCGAAGGAGAGTGAACGAAGTTGTTCCCTGCAAATTGCCTCAGTCGTCGTCCTTCCTTAAATAGGCTAGGGGAGTGGCCAATTAGCCCCAAGCCTTACTCTCAAGGAGACCTCCTCCTGAGGAGCCACTCCTGCCTTTTGGCAGCTCTGCGCGCTCGTGCATCGAGAAGAGGCTCCTCCTCTTCTTCCTCTTCACTTAAGGGAGCTTCTGGAGGTTCTGACTGAATCCCCGCCTCTGGGACCACATCTTCTCCAGCCTCCTCATTGTCTGACTCGAGTGCCAGCTGCACAGGCTGATGGCGCAGCACCACACCAGCCTCCTCACTGTCTGAATCAGTTACTAGTTGCAGAGGCCACTGACGGCCGACAACAGTTAGTCTGTTCCCTTCATCTGATGCTTTTATTTCATCTGCAGTGGTTTAAAGCGTCTTCTGATCTCTAGTATCAGATTTCCTTAGAAGATCGATTGCTCGTGCACAAGAGCGAAATCCTGCCTAGACAGCACGATACTGTAAATTTTGGGGTGTCCACCGTGAGCTTTTAAAAGCAATTTTTTCCCCCCTACACGGACACACCACGCCTTTGCAGATCTTACATCCAGGAGTGAAATCAAACCAACAGATTTCAAAATGCTTTTTGGCATGAAGAGGGCTGACCCATTAAAAAGGGATGTTCCAAAATGTTTTTCTCTCTCTCTCTTGTCACGATTCTTCTAGAATTAACAGTTGGCTAAGAGAGTGACCTCTATGAGACTAAAACATACACACACAAAAAAAAATATGAAAAACATCTGGTTAGTCTTCTTTTAAGCCATTTTTGTTGTGTAGTTTGGAGAGAAACGGCATTCCAGAAGGGTGATGTCAAAATTGTAGAGTTGGCAGTCAAGATGAACAAGGGACAGGATCCAACATCATGAAAAAGTTGCTTCAGGGTGAAGACCGGTGTGTATTGTGAGATTGTGTATCTTGTGTGTTTGTGAGAACCTCCTTAAAGAGGTTAACATGGTTTGGAATTAAGAGAGACACCCACAGCTTGTATGAAGATGTTTCAAGTTGTTGTTGTTGTTGTTGTTAGTTGTGAAGTTGTGTCCGACCCATCGTGACCCCATCAACAACATTCCCCCAGGCCTTCCTGTCCTCTACCATCCTCTGGATTCCATTTAAGCTCACGCCGACTTCTTCAGTGACTCCATCCGGCCACCTCATTCTCTGCCGTCCCCTTCTTCTTCTTTTGTCCTCCATCCTTCCCAGCATTAGGCTCTTCTCCAGGGAGTCCTTCCTTCTCATTAGGTGGCCAAAGCATTTGAGTTTCCTCTTCAGGATCTGGCCTTCTAAAGAGCAGTCAGGGTTGATCTCTAGGACTGACCGGTTGGATGGCCTTACAGTCCAAGGGACTCACAGGAGTCTTCTCCAGCACCAGAGTTCAAGGGCCTCCATTCTTTGACGCTCGGCCTTCCTTATGGTCAAACTTTCACAACCAATGTTTGAAGTAGGCATGGACAGTCTTGTCACCACACGTCTAATTCAAAGGTCCATCTCTCCAGAATCATGTAGAAAAACATTAGGTTCTTTCTGAAGGTTCTACAAGCTTCATCCATCCACTCCTAAACTTCTTGGATCCAAGCATAGCCCCATTCTCTTCTGGCCTATCCTTGGGGGAAAAAAATTGCTCCTCCGTGACGGTGAAGGAACCGTCTCTTAGTCAGCATCCACATCATGCCACCTTGACCAACTGGTTGGGAAAGTGGGAGTAGATCAGGGGTGGGATCTATTTATTTATTTATTTTTAAAATTTTTATACCGCCCCCTCTCCCGAAAGACTCGGGGCGGTGAACAGCCAAAATTAAAAAACATACAATATAAACATTAAAATACTATAAAACAAAATTAAATTCAGCCACTTAGGACCAATTCGGGAGAACCGGATGCTAATTTTACAACTGGTTCGCTGAACCGGTAGTTGCTAGGACTGGTTGACCCCGCCCCTCCCAGGAGTCTCCACGCGGCCCGGTTTGGATGCCAGGTAAGTGCAGGGCTCAGGCGGAGGCTCTGGGAAGATGAAAAACGGGCGTCCTGGAAGTGTGGAAATGGGCCCATTTCCAGAGCCCGCGGGAGGCCGTTTTCGCCCTCCCGGAGGCTCAAGAAAAGCCTCCGGAGCCTGGGGAGGGCGAAAACACCCTCCGCCCCTGCCGTGGTACAGGAGGCCTAATAGGCCATGGATGCCCACCCAGCAAGCAGGCAGAGAACCGGTTCCTAAAATTTTTGAATCCCATCCCTGGAGTAGATCAACTAGAAAGGTTCTCCTCGTTGGAGGAAGGTCCTCTTTGGCTTTTCAGCTCTTTGGATTTCAAGGAAGGAGTCGGTCTTTCTCCACCTTTTGAGGAGGTGACCCCGATTTTGAAACAGGAAGTGAGGTCTTTGTAGCCTTCAGGGACATTTGCATGGTTCCAGACGCAGGGGCCACCTCCATTTGAGAACGTCTATTTAAGGCACAGGTTGAGTTTTTCAGCTTTGCTGCAGGAGAGGACCAATCAACCCAAGGGGCTCACCAGATGCATCCCCAACTTTCCATGCGAGAGAAAACCATCCTAAGATGTGCATCTGGCCACTGCGTGATGGAGCCAGCGAGAAACCAGACAAATGACTGATCTTCTCATGATGTTGCTCACCTCTGCTTGTGGGTTATCTTTTCCGTTCCTCCCTCCCTTCGCTTCCTTCCTTTGCATCCGGATTCTTCTGGTCAAATCTGTCTTCTTTTTTTCCACCGATGGTTGTGGGTCAAGCATTGCCTTGTAAATTTGGGGCATTGCCTTTCTTTTTTATTTTATTTTTGATGGTGCAGTGCTTCCGATGTTGCGTTGCAAAATCAAATCAAATAGGACCACGTTGATTCTCTAAACCTCATGGCCTGGTTGACGGGTTAAATCCTGATTTACTAGCAGCAGGGACCACATCTTGTTCAGCTTTGCATTGTCACAAACCACAAATAGTGATTTAGAGCAGTGGGGGGGAAACAGACTGTTGTCTTCAATGAAACTGGAGCTGGCTTCTCTCTCTCTCTCTCTCTTTCTCTCTTTCTTTCTTTCTTTCCTTTCTTTCTCTTCTATCTTTCTTTCTCCCTCTTTCTTTCTCTCCCTCTCTCCCTCTTTCTTTCTCTGTCTTTTTTTCTTCCCTCTTTCTTCCTCTCTCCCTCTTTCTTTCTTTCTCTGTCTCCTTTCTTTTCCTTCCTTTTCTTCCTTCCTGCCTGCTCTCTTTCTTTCTCTTTCCTTTCTTCTATCTTTCTCCCTCTTTCTTTCTCTCTCTCCCTCCATCCCTCTTTCTTCTTTCTTTTCCTTCCTTCCCTCCCACCCTCTTCCTTCCTTCCTTTCCTCCTTTCCTTCCCTCCATCCCTATTTATTTATTTATTTATTTATTTATTTATTTCTCTTTCCTTCCATCTTTCTTCCTCTTTCTTTCTCTCTCCCTCTTTCTCTCTCTCTCTCTCCCTCCCTCCCTTTTTCTTTCTTTCTCTGTCCTTTCTTCTCCTTCCTTTCCACACACCCTCTTTCTTTCTTTCTCTCTCTCTCTCTTTCTTTCTTTCCCCCTCCCTCTCTCTCTTTCTATTCATCTGGTCCAACTCGAATTAAAGCTTCTGCAAGCCTCCTCCTCCTCTTCAAGCTGACCATTTCCCCCACCCCCTTAGCCAGCTGCATCTTTTCCTTGATGTGGGCAGTTGCATTTTTCCCCCACTTTGCTTCTTTTCGGAAAAACACTCAAGGAAACAACAGTGTGAAATGAGCTGTTCCAGAAAATGGATCGGCCGGAGCTTACAGGAGGGAGGAAAAAAATGGGTGTTATTTTGAAGTATGTGCTCTCGTCCGAGAGCAATAGATTGACGAGAATTTCTATACAGATACAGATTGAATTACAACAGTTCATTTAGCAGCTATTTGAAGCTTCAAAAGCACTGAATAAAGTGACTTATGACCGTTTTTCACACTTATGACCGTTGCACCGTCCCCGCGGTCAAGTGATCAAAATTCAGGCACCTGGCAACCGACTCGCATTTATCACAGCTGTTGTGTCCCAGGATCAGGTGTTCCCCTTTTGCAACTTTAGAATAGAATAGAGTTGGAAGGGACCTTGGAGGTCTTCTAGTCCAACCCCCTGCTCAACAGGGAAGCCAGATTCACTTCGCAGCTGCGTCACTAACTGAACAACTGCAGCGATTCCCCGGACAACTATGGCAGGAAAGGCCATAAAATGGGCCAAAACTCACTGAACAAATTAGCAACAGAAAATTTCGGGCTCAGTTGTGGTCGTATGTTGAGGGCTACCTGGGTACGGAACTGGCTTTCCTTCCAAGGGGATCCTTGTAGCTTGATCTTCCCCAGCTTCAACCGTTGTTGTGGTCCGCCAGCAGTCTGCGGAGCTGACAGCAGAGTCGGACAGTGAGGAGGCTGGGGAGGACAATGGGCCAGTCCTGGAGTCAGGGGAAGACCCAGACGAGGGCTCTGCATCAGAGGCAGAGCTGGGGCCAGGGCCATCTGGGAGTTATGTGCTGACTCCAGAGCCCCCAGAGTCGGACAGCAGAGAGGCAGAAGAACAGGAGGAGCCTGTTCCTAGTGCATGCATGCGCAGATCTGTCAGAAGGCACAAACAATTAAAACAAAAGGGACGACTTGGGAGTAAGGCCAGGAGATGATTGGCCCCTCCCATAAGGCTTTAAAGAGCAGCAAAGGCTCTTGGGCTCTTTGTAGGAAAGCAACGTTGCTAACTCTGTTTCCAGTCAGCATCTCTTGTTTGTTTCTGAACTTCATGGGGCTTTGCCAAGTAAGGCCTTTGGCAGGGTGTCAAAGAAGATAAAGGTTGGTGATTATCCCGAAGGATTTCTTCCGAAGGACTTGTTTTGCAACTAATTGGGACTCAGCTGGGAATGAACGTAATTCTCAGCTGTTACAATAAAATAGGTTTGTTTGGGACTAATTGTGCATTGTAATTACTCAGTAAGCCTAGGTCACAACAAACGATAAAGTTGCATCTTTTGTTTTTGTCATTTCCCCCCCCTCCCCCCCCCCCCCCCCAGGGAAGAAGTTCAAGAGAACTGTGTCCGTTGGAAGAAGAAATTTACCTTCATCTGCAAAATGAGTGCGAATCCTACCACAGGACTCCTGGACCCCTGCATTTGCCGAGTCTCGGTCCGCAAAGTGAGTCTTTTGATTTTGGGCTGGGACGCTATCAGAGTTTCTTGCGAAAATCAAATCCAGAAGCACACACAGACAAACTGATTCAGCAGGATTCATGTAACTTCTCTTTATATACATAATAACAGAAGTAAGTTTTACAATACCAATAGTAGAGTTCTTTCAACGTAGTAGCAGTTACAAGAAAAACACAAGGCAGGAGAGAACAGTTAGTTTCATTTCAGCAGAGCAGGCTAGTTTCAGTTTCTCTGCACAGACTCGGAAGCTGCAGACCAAGACACGCACTGGCTCCAGTCTGTCTCAGCTCTCAAAGAGTCCTCATTGGCTGACTTAGTTGCTAGCCTATACATTGGCTGACCTTGTTACCATGTCCTATTCCAGTTGATGAATATACTCTGACAGACGGAGCCTCATTGGTAAAACCTCTGGGCTCCCCACAGCTGTTGTAAAAACTCCCCTGCGGAGATGTCTTTGAGTCATAACCCCAAATACAGGAAAAAGCCCTCTTTTTTTGGGGAGGGGGGGAGCCTATCTGGCTAAGGCTCTGCCCTCTCCAGATCCTTCAGAGAGATTTTTTCCAAGCATCTTATTACAATTGGTCCTCGGCTTACAACCGTACAAAAATTACGACGGGCCTCTTTGCAGTGCATTTCGGGCACTTGGCAAGCAGCCCACATTTGTGGCTGTTTGCATCATCATCATCATCATCACATTTTATATGCCACTTTGCCCAAAACTGCCATTTATTAAACTGTTTTCGGCAAAACTGGCCGTGGCAAACCGTTGTTTTGCTTAACGACCGGGAGGGGGGGGCGTTCACTTAACAACTGCTGTGAGAAAGGTCGTAAGATAAGGTCAGTAATTTTACGACTTGCAACCGTGATGGGCAGGCTCCATTATGGTCATAAGACGAGGACTACCTGTACTTATTTATTGGTTCGATTTCTATGCTACCCTTCTCCGGAGACCCAGGGCGGCTTACAATGCGTTAAGCAATAGCTTTCATACTTTTGTATATACCTGCTTAGTAGGGCTTTCGGCCCCCCCAAGCGGTGTTCTTTTTTTATACAAAGTCAGCTTATTGCCCCCACAATCCGGGTCCTCATTTTACCTACCTCGGAAGGATGGAAGGCTGAGTCAACCTTGAGCCTGGTGAGATTCGAACTTGCAGTAATTGCAGGCAGCTGGTGCTACTGAACAGCACTTCAGTCTGCTGCGCCACCAAGGCTCTTCTTAAAAGATTACTTAAAAAAGAAAACTTAAAAGATCTTGCCAGCTACCATTCTGTTTGCAAACTCCTCTTGGGTGAAGCCTAGGAAAAGTAAGTTTAAATAAATAGGGCTCCTCACCTGAAAACCCCCAACCACGTACTTGCTCTCCCCTTTGGAGGTGGTCAGTGAGATCTTGTTCTTGTCCTGGAAAGATTGACCCTCCTGTCCAAACTTTCAAAAAAAATCCTTAAAAACTGGTACCTTGCTCAATAGTGGTGACTGAGAGAGGGATCTTTGCGTCCTAGTGGACAACCATTTAGATATGAGCCAGCCGTGTGCAGCAGCTGCCAAAAAAGCCAACACAGTTCTGGGCTGCATTAACAGAGGGATAGAATCAAGATCACATGAAGTGTTAAGATCACTTTATAAGGCCTTGGTAAAGCCACACTTGGAATATTGCATCCATGATTGCCACGATGTAAAAAAGATGTGGAGACTCTAGAAAGAGTGCAGAGAAGAGCAACAAAGAGGATTAGGGGACTGGAAGCTAAAACGAGTCACAAGTTTTCAGCGCAGGAAGAAATCTTTCCTTCCTGGACAGTATTGAAAACCAAGCCTGTCTCTAAACCTAGTTCCCGATGACTATGCAAAGCAGGTGGCTCAACTTTGTTGACCAAGCCAAGGTTGGCTGCATTAACAGAGGGATAGAATCAAGAACACGGGAAATTTTTCACTTGTTAGTCTTAATTGCACTTTTAACTGTTAAATTATGAGATTTGGATTTAATTTCTTTTTAACTTTTTCATTAGATGTTTTTTACTGTTGTGAGCCACCCTGAGTCCGGCTGGAGATAGGGCGGTATATAAATCTCAATAATAATAATAATAATAATAATAATAATAATAATGTGTTAGTACCACTCTATAATGCATTTTGGTAAGGCCACACTTGGAATACTGCATCCAGTTTTGCTGGCCACGATGTAAAAAAGGTTGTTGAGACTCTAGAAAGAGTGCAAAGAACAGCAACAAAGAGGATTAGGGGACTGGAGGCTAAAACATATGACGAACGGTTGCTAGAATTGGGTATTTCTAGTTTTATGAAAAGAAGGACCAGGGGAGACATGATAGCAGTCTTCCAATATCTCAGGGGTGGCCCCAAAGAAGAGGTAGTCAAGCTATTCTCCAAAGCACCTGAGGGCAGGACAAGAAGCAATGGGTGGAAACTCATCAAGGAGAGAAGCAACTTAGAACTAAGGAGGAATTTCCTGACAGTAAGAACAGTTGACCAGTGGAACGACTTGCCTCCAGAAGTTGTGAATGCTCCAACACTGGAAGTTTTTAAGAAGATGTTGGATAACCATTTGTCTGAAGTGGTGTTGGGTTTCCTGCCTAAGCAGAGGGTTGGACTAGAAGACCTCCAAGGTCCCTTCCGACTCTATTATTCTATTCTATTCTAAAATTTCCATCCAAGCGCCAAACCAGCATCAAATAGCTTGGGTTGGGTCCCTCGTTTGTAAAATAACTTATGTTTCTCTTGAGTCCTTCTCCGTAAACTGACGTTCTCTTTTCTTTTTTGTTTCCTGTTGTGGCAGGAACTGAAGGGCGGGAAAGCCTATTCCAAGGTAAGAGAACACACCAAGCCATCCAGAGCAAAGCTGTGTTAGATGATGATCGGGTCTGGGTTTGCAAACACGCCTTCCCTCAGCCGTCTCTTGAAACTTGGGGGCAGATCTGGGTTCCTCTTCCTAAAATCCAAGAGAGTTTAGAAGATGCTGGTTGTAAAACGGCTAGAGATTGCAAAGTTAAGCAAGCCAATTTTGCACAGGGTCTCCAGAGCTCCTTTTAAACACCCTTCCCCAGAACCAGGAGTGATACCTGTACATTGTACCCTAAGTTTTAAAGTAATCTTGGGGTCTAGAGTTTAAAACAACTGTAGAGATCCAAAAAATTATCTAAAACCCGGAGGAAAAATAGCAAAGGTTTCTGAACATCCAGCGTAAGATGCTTCCTTCCGGCCCGAAATTGATCCCACCACCACCAAAACCTTGTTCAAACATGTTATAAGGTGTGAACCAAGCTATTCTCCAAAGCACCTGAAGGCAGGACAAGAAGCAATGAGTGGAAACTAATCAAGGAGAGAAGCAAGTTAGAACTAAGGAGAAATTTCCTGACAGTGAGAACAATTAATCAGTGGAACAACTTGCCTCCAGAAGTTGTGAATGCTCCAACACTGGAAGTTTTTAAGATGTTGGATAACCATTGGTCTGAAGTGTTGTAGGGTTTCCTGCCTAAGCAGGGGGTTGGACTAGAAGACCTCCAATAACTCTGTTATCCTCTTCTCCCCTCCCCTCCACTCCTCTCCTCTCCTCTCCTCTCCTCCTCTCTCCTCCTCTCTTCTCTTCTCTTCTCTTCTCTTCTCTTCTTTATAAAACATATAAAGAACGTTTGCTGGAATTGGATATGCCTAGTTTAATAAAAAGAAGGACCAGGGGAGACAGGATAGCAGTCTTCCAATATCTCAGGGGCTGCCCCAAAGAAGAGGGAGTCAAGCTATTCTCCAAAGCACCTGAAGGCAGAACAAGAAGCGATGGGTGGAAACTCATCAAGGAGAGAAGCAACTTAGAACTAAGGAGGAATTTCCTGACAGTGAGAACAATTAACCAGTGGAACAACTGGCCTCCAGAAGTTGTAAATGCTCCAACACTGGAGGTTTTTAAGCAGAGGTTGGATAACCATTTGCCTGAAGTGGTGTAGGGTTTCCTGCCTAAGCAGAGGGTTAGACTAGAAGACCTCCAAGGTCCCTTCCAACTCTGTTATTCTATTCTATTCTGACCTCTTTTTAAACCCCAATTTAGACACCCTGATGGCAGAAATCTGCAGGCCAGGCCATTGGAGACAAAGGCACTAATGGATTTCAGGGCCAGTCTTGGTTTGATGAAATCCATCACTTCTGGACCGCAGCGATAACAAAGGACTCTTAACAAGTCTAAAACAGGAATCTGGCCTGAAACAGAACCAAAACTGAGTCTTTACGGGTCATTTAACCCTGGCCTGCCTCTTTGGCCCGAGGCTATTTATAGTCTTCCCCTAAAAAATAAGACAAAGTGTAAAGTGTAAGATATAAATTCCGGCATGATTCATTGCTGAGGATAAACGAAAGACAGGTGTTTTTTTTTTTTTTCTCAGCTTGGCTGAGAAGAACAGAGATTTGTCGTGTAAGGACAACCTGTCCCCTGAACAGTGAAGCGTTCAAATTGTTCTAACGTTACACACCAGTAATTTTGCCAGTTGTAAAATACTGAAAATATATCTGTGTGTGTCTGTGTGTGTCTGTGTGTGTGTGTGTGTGTGTGTGTGTGTGTGTGTGGAGAGAGAGACAGAGACAGAAAAAAAGACAGTGAGAGAAAGAGAAAAAGAAAGAGAGAAGGGGGAACATAGAAAAAGAAAGAGAAAAAGAGAAAGAGAAAAAGAAAGAGAGACAGAGAGAGGTGGTACATAGAAAGAGAGAGAAAGAGAAAAAGAGAAAAAGACACAGAAAAAGAAAGAGACGGGGGACATAGAAAGAGAAAGAAAGAGAGAAAGAGAAAAAGAAAGACAAAAAGAGACAGAAAAAAGAGACAGAAAGAAAGAGAGACCAGAGGATATAAAAAGAGAAAGAAAAAGAAAGAGAAAGAAAGAGAGACAGAGAAAAAGAGAGAGACAGAGACAGAGAGACAGAGAAAGAGACGGCAGACATAGAAAGAGAGAGAGAAAGAAAGAGACGGGGGGACATAGAAAGAGAAAGAAAGAGAAAGAGAAAAAGAAAGACAGACAAAAAGAGAGAGAGACAGAAAAAAGAGACAGAAAGAAAGAGAAAGAGAGACCAGAGGATATAAAAAGAGAGACAGAGAAAAAGAGAGAGAAAGAGAAAAAGAAAGAGACGGCGGACATAGAAAGAGAGAGAGAGAAAGAAAGAAAGAGACGGGGGACATAGAAAGAGAAAGAAAGAGAAAAAGAAAGACAGACAAAAAGAGAGAGACAGAAAAAGAAAGAGACGGGGACATAGAAAGAAAGAAAGAAAGAAAGACAGAAAAAGAGAGACAGGAAAAGAAAGACAGGAAAAAAGAGAGATGGGGGACATAGAAAGAGAAACAGAGAGAGAGAGAGAGAGAGAGAGAGAGAGAGAGAGATCAAACGTCAGACACATTTCCCTGTCTGCTGTTAACTAGCTGTTGTCCATCCACTTACAAGATATCTGTACAAGGAGTCCTCGGCTTATGACCACAATGGAGCTCAACATTTCTATTGCTAAACGAGACATTTGTGAACTGAGGCTTGCCCCATTTAATGACCTTTCTTTCTTGCCCAGTTGTTAAGTGAACCACTGCCATTTTAAAGTCAGTAACAGGATGGATAAGTCCATCTGGCTTCCCCATTGACTTTGATCGTCAGAAGGTCGCAAAAAGGGATTTGCATGACCCCGGGACGCTGCAACCGTCATAAATACGAGTCAGTTGTCACGCGCCTGAATTTTGATCACATAACCATGGGGATGCTGCAAGGGTCATAAGGGTGAAAAGCAGTTGTAAGTCACTCTTTGTAACTTTGAATGGTCTCTAAACGAACCGTTGTAAGTCAAAAACTACCCATAGTTTCCCTACTATCCCTGAGGATTCAGGAGTCCCGGCTTGTGTTGTCTATTTGTCCACTCCTAACCGGCAAATGTGGGACACGGTGGCTCAGTGGCTAAGACACTGAGCTGGTCGATCGAAAGGTCAGCAGTTCGGCGGTTCGAATCCCCAGTGCCGCGTAACGGGGTGAGCTCCTGTGACTTGTCCCAGCTTCTGCCAACCTAGCAGTTCGAAAGCAGGTAAAAAATGCAAGTAGAAAAACAGGGACCACCTTTGGTGGGAAGGGAACAGCGTTCCATGCGCCTTTGGCGTTGAGTCATGCTGACCACATGACCACCGAGACGTCTCTGGACAGCGCTGGCTCTTCGGCTTTGAAACGGAGATGAGCACCGCCTCCTAGAGTCGGGAACAACTAGCACATATGTGCGAGGGGAACCTTTTTTTACCTTTTAACAACCTTTTCTGGAGATTTTGCAAATCTCTTCCCCCTGGCTCTTTTAATTTGCACAAAGTTAGCAACTCCTGCGTTGCGTTTATATCTAAACCTCCCTCCGTTTTTTTTGAAGCCAAGCCAAAAATCGAATCGACGCAGTTCACCCATAGAC
Organism: Pantherophis guttatus; assembly: GCF_029531705.1. The sequence goes on from NW_026844104.1 coordinate 353,942, forward strand.
GGAGGGAGAAGAAGAAAGGAGCAGGCTGACCCGGTTCGGAACAAACTCAAAACTTTTTTTTTTTTTTTTAAGCTGTAAAACATCACACATAATTTGGCACGTCGGCGAAGAGAAACAGGAAGTGGGTTTCGTGCAAAGACTCCGCGTGCAATTCTGCCACGCGGTTTCCGAATCGCTCACAGGCTTCGGAGAACAGTCGAAAGATTGGTTTAAATGTGGTTTTGGGGTTTTTTTTGGTTTTTTTTTGCAGCTGTGGGAAGAGGGGAAACTGCAGGAAATGTCACCCCCCATCAGCCACCCCCGGCCTGTTTCTGTGGGTCTTCTGCAACACAACATCTGTGTCGAGACTAAAAGCTAAATTTGATTGTGTCTCTTTGGCCTTGAAAATGAAGTAAAATCAAAAGCATCCCCCTCCCTCCCCATTCTTCTTCTAGTTGTGCCTTTAATCAGTTTGTCTCTAATCAGACCCTGGAGAACCTCTTAACACTCTTACACCGGGGCTGAAATCCAGCAGGTTCTGACGGGTTCTGGAGAACCGGTAGCGGAAATTTTGAGTAGTTCAGAGAACCGACAAATGCTACCTCTGGCTGGCCCCAGAGTGGGGTGGGAACGGAGATTTTGCAGTATCCTTCCCCTGGAGTGGGGAGGGAATGGAGATTTTGCAGTATCCTTCCCCTGGAGTGGGGAGGGAATGGAGATTTTGCAACATCCTTCCCCTGGAGTGGGATGGGAATGGAGATTCCCATGGAATCACCTGGAATGGTGATTTTGTAGTATCCTTCTCCTGGAGTGGGGAGGGAATGGGGATTTTACAGTATCCTTCCCTCTGGAGTGGGAAGAGGAATGGAGATTTTGCAGTATCCTTCCCCTGGAGTGGGGAGGGAATGGAGATTTTGCAGGATCCTTCCCCTGGAGTGGGGAGAGAAAGGGGATTTTACAGTATCCTTCCCCTGGAGTGGGATGGGAATGGAGATTTTGCAGTATCCTTCCCCCTGGAGTGGGGAGGGAATGGAGATTTTGCAGTATCCTTCCCCTGGAGTGGGGAGGGAATGGAGATTTTGCAGTATCCTTCCCCTGGAGTGGGGAGAGAAAGGGGATTTTACAGTATCCTTCCCCTGGAGTGGGATGGGAATGGAGATTTTGCAGTATCCTTCCCCTGCCACGCCCACAGAACCGGTAGGGAAAAAAAATTGGATTTCACCCCTGCTCCATACAGGTAGTCGACTCGACTTCCAACCATAATTGAGCCCCAGATTTCTGTTCTCAGGCAAGGCATTTGTTCAAGGGGACTTTTGCTCCCTTCTACAACCTTCCTTGCCCCCCCCCCCCCTTTGTGGACCGAATCGCCGCCGTTCTCAAGTTAGTGGCCCGGTTGTTAAGTGAACCCGTCTTGGACTTCGCTTGTCGGAAGGTCATAAAAGGGGGAATCGCGTGACTCACTTCGCACCACGGCTGCGACCGTCGTAAGCATGAAGTGGTTTGCCAAGTGTCCCGATTTCGAATCACATGACTTTGAATGCTACAAAGGTCGCAAGTGTGAAAAACGGTCCGAAGTTACTTTTTTCAGTGCCTGTTGTAACTGCAAACGGTCACGAAACAAATTGTTGTAATTCGAGGACTACCTGTGTGGTGTTTTTTGTGTGTTTTTTTTTAATGTGCCTGGAGATGCTTCCGTTTCAACCTTCTTCCTAGCTTTCCTCTTCTCCCACTCTCAATTCTTTCTCTCTTTCCCTGGGCTGGCGGCATGGATTCCGGGATGATTCTTAGGACAAAGAGTGCCTTATTATATCTGTGTACACATACATGGGAGTGGACCTTTTCCACATCAGTGACCTGGCGTGTTCGGTGTCCTTGGTTATGCAACCTCTCCGGGCGAGTTAACGCTTTCCTTGCCAGAGTACTGAAGATAATCCTAGTTCTTTCCCAGGACAATCAGGGTTTTCTGAAAATCAAGGTCAAGGTTAGGATAGTGAAAAGAACAGAATAGAGAATAGAATTAGAATTAAATTTAGATTAGAATAGAATAGATTAAGGAATAGAATAGAATAGAATAGAATAGATTAAGGAATAGAATTGAATAAGGAATAGAATAAGAATAGAATAGAATAGAATAGATTAAGGGATAGAATAGAATAGAATAGAATAGAATAGAATAGAATAGAATAGAATAATATTGGAATATAGAATAGAATAGAACAGAACAGAACAGAATAAAATAATTTTGGAATGAGGATCCAGATTGTTAGGGGACAATATGCTGTTTCGTATACTGTCTTTGGTGTAAGCTGCCCAGAGTCCTCGGAGAGTGGGCGGCAGACAAATATAACTAATAATAAATAATAATAAATAGAATAGAATAATATTGGAATGAAGAATAGAATAGAACAGAACAGAATAGAATAATATTGGAAGGAAGAAGAAAGAGTATGAAAAGAAGAGTAGAGTAGAGAGTATAGAATAGAGTAAATGGAATGGAGGCAAGAAGATAAGATAATAGAGACTGAAATAATGAATAGGAATAGAATAGAATTTGGAATAGAATAGAATATGGAATGCTGTGGAATAGAATAGAATAGAACAGAACAGAATAGAATAATATTGGAAGGAAAAGAGAAGAGTATGAAAAGAAGAGTAGAGTAGAGAGTATAGAATAGAGTAAATGGAATGGAGGCAAGAAGATAAGATAATAGAGACTGAAATAATGAATAGGAATAGAATAGAATTTGGAATAGAATAGAATATGGAATGCTGTGGAATAGAATAGAATAGAATAGGAGAATGAAATAATGAATGGAATGGAATAGAAATAGAACAGAAGAAACACTGCATTTTCTGGGTCTTCTTAAATTTTCTTGCAAGGCAGAATAATAGAGTTGGAAGGGACCTTGGAGGTCTTCTAGTCCAACCTCCTGCTCAGGCAGGAAACCCTATGCCATTTCAGGCCAATGATTGTCCAATCTCTCCCAAACGGCTCTTCCTGGAGCGCACAAGGGATTGTAAACTTTTCATTCGCTTGGAACCTGCAGTTTTTCATGCATCCTGATCCTCCCTCTGTTGCCTTTACAGCTGGGTTTCACCGACCTGAATTTAGCCGAATTTGCAGGCTCGGGCCTGACCGTCCGATGTTGCTTGTTGGAAGGATACGACACCAAGAACACCAGGCAGGACAATTCCATCCTGAAGGTAAGTCTGAAGGACCTCTGGATGGAGGAAAGGATGGGGGCGGGGGGGCGATGGACAGGGGTGGCGGCTGAGAGATGTGCTGGAGATAAAAAAAACTACCCTGTTTCCCCCAAATTAAGACATTCCCCTGATAATAAGCCCAATCGGGCTTTTGAGCGCATGGCAATAAGGCCAAGCGCTTATTTCAGGGTTCAAAAAAATATAAGACTTCGGTGGCTTTGGAGAATAAGTTGACCCCTCTCTCCAGGTCCTTATCAAGAGCCCCTGTGTTTTAATTCATTTATTTCGCACACCCTTTTCAGGTTGTTTTTCATGAATTTTCCTTCTCTCTCTCGTATTCGTTCTTCGGCAGGTCACGATTGGCATGTCCCTCTTATCCGGAGACCCTTGTTTCAAAACGTGAGTCTTTGGGGAAGCTTAAAACCCTTCGGGGAAGGGGTTTCAAAGGCCAGAATATCTCCATAGCTCTTAATGTCCTGCTGGTGGCTGAAGGAGAAGATTGGAAAGGAGAAAAACAAAGAGGATCCAATCTGGGTCGGCGACAATGCCCAGAGGTTCTGTCTTCCGAGCTTTCGGTCTCATCCTGGAGCCCCATCTTCAGGGAACTTCTCTCTAGTAGAGTGTGTGCTTTCTGGACTCCATTGGTAGCCTCACAACGAACAAAGACGCACATTCAATTTTGCAGCTACTAAGATTGTTGGACGAGCAGGGACAAAAACAGCCAGGGAAAAGAGATTGAAGCCTGGGGAAACAGGCCCCTCGTCAGTCAACAGGAGTGCTGATTTTACCACCAGTCTACCAAGTACTTAAGGGATGTGGTGGCTAAGATGCCGAGCTTGTCGATCGAAAGGTCGGCAGTTCAGCGGTTCGAATCCCTAGTGCCGCGTAACGGGGTGAGCTCCCGTGACTTGTCCCAGCTTCTGCCAACCTAGCAGTTCGAAAGCATGTAAAAAATGCAAGTAGAAAAATAGGGACCACCTTTGGTGGGAAGGGAACAGCGTTCCGTGCGCCTTTGGCGTTGAGTCATGCCGGCCACATGACCACGGAGACGTCTTTGGACAGCGCTGGCTCTATGGCTTTGAAACGGAGATGAGCACCGCCCCCTAGAGTCGGGAATGACTAGCACATATGTGCAAGGGGAACCTTTACCTTTTTACCAAGTACTTAGAAGGCGAGGGCTGGGCAGCCAATGATTTAAAAGCCAGCCATCAGCACACTCCAATCAACATCTAAAAAGCCACACACACACAACCAGGCACCCTGTAAATACCACACACACAACAGTCCACACTCTTCCTAGAGAGAACTTCCCCGAAGATGGGCTCCAGCCCGAATCCAAAAGCTCGGAAGACTTAAAACCTCTGATCCCGGTGACCGGCCCAGATTGTGGATCCAGATTGTGGATCCTGTAAGAGCCTTGGTAGTACAGTGGTCTAAAGCACCCTGTTATTGAGAACAGCTGCCTGCAATTACTGCAGGTTCGAATCTCGCCAAGGCTCAAGGTTGACTCAGCCTTCCATCCTTTCTAAGGTAGGTAAATTGAGGACCCAGTTGTGGGGGGCAATAAGCTGACTTTGTATAAATATACAAAAGAATGAAGGCTATTGCTTAGTGCATTGTAAGCCGCCCTGAGTCTTCGGAGAAGGGCGGCATATAAATCAAATTTAAAAAAAAAAAATTATCCCAGGACACGTTAGATTTGCAAAAAATAAAAGAGGTTTTGTGTTTTTTTTAAAAATCGTTGGAACAAAGCGACAGGTGTGCGATTGTTGACTTTCCAAGGAGGTGGCTGCTGATTAGCTACCAGCAGCTCAGAACATACCTGCCAGAGGTGTGGCATTTTGCAGTAGGCAAAAGGTGTTGGCAATTTAATACCGGTTACCAAGGCAGCAGAAGAGAAAACAAACTTGTTGCATAGGTGTGTGTGTGTATATGTGTTTGTTTGTTTGTTTGTTTTTTGCAAGACCGACCTTGTCACCAGCTCGGTTGAAGTCCGCCGGTGTCAAAATGGTGTCTAAGGCCCGCGAGGAGCCCCCCCTGTTTTTTTTCAAAGTGGGAGGGGGAGAGAAAAGAGGAAATTCCAGCCGCATTCCCAGATTGCTCAATTTCCATGCTTTTATATTTCCATCTCCAATCCAAGATTTCTCCTCTTGGGTTGTTGGTTTTATTTTTATTCAACCCTCCTCAAGAGCTTTGCTTAAATTCGGGGCTTTCTTTCTTTCTTTCTTTCTTTCTTTCTTTCTTTCTTTCTTTCTTTCTTTCTTTATCAAATTTCTATATCACCCTACTCCCAGAGGACTCAGGGCGGAGAACAGCCAAGATAAAATACAGATAATCCAAACAGGCCCTCTTGTTCCACCTTCTGTTCTCTACTCAACTTTTGACCTGGCTGGTTCTTTAATTATTTGATTTGTTTATTTGCATCCCGCCTTCATTAGTTTTTGCAAATAATTCGAGGCGGCGAACGTATCCCAACACAACTTCCTGCTCCTCTTTTCCCCACAACAACAACAACAACAACAGCCCTATGAGGTGGGCGGGGCTGATAGAGAGGGACTAGCCCAAAGTCACTCGACCGGCTTTCATGCTTAAAGGTGGTACTAGAACTCAGCATCTCCTGGTATTGATCCAAAGTCAATCAGCTGTAAGAACAGGAATAGAACTCACCGTCTCCTGGTGATCGGCTCAAAGTCACCCAGCCGGCTTTCATGCCTAAAACAGGACTAGAACTCACCATCTCCTAGTATTGGCCCAAAGTCAACCAGCCAGCTTTCATGCCTGAGACAGTACGAACTCACCCTCTCCTGGTATTGATCCAAAGTCAACCAGCCAGCTTTCATGCCTGAGACAGTACTAGAACTTACCCTCTCCTGGTATTGGTCCAAAGTCAACCAACCAGCTTTCATGCCTGAGACAGTACTAGAACTCACCCTCTCCTGGTATTGATCCAAAGTCAATCAGCTGTAAGAACAGGACTAGAAGTCACCGTCTCCTGGTGATCGGCCCAAAGTCACCCAGCTGGCTTTCATGCCTAAAACAGGACTAGAACTCACCATCTCCTGGTATTGGCCCAAAGTCAACCAGCCAGCTTTCATGCCTGAGACAGTACTAGAACTCACCCTCTCCTGGTATTGATCCAAAGACACCCAGCCAGCTTTCATGCCTGAGACAGTACTAGAACTTACCCTCTCCTGGTATTGGTCCAAAGTCAACCAACCAGCTTTCATGGCTAAGACTGGACTAGAACTCATGGTCTCCTAGTGAGTGACACAAAGTCATTCACCCAGCTTTCATGCCTGAGACTGTACTAGAACTCACCCTCTCCTGGTGATTGGTGCAAAATCACCTAGCCAGCTTTCATGTCTAAGGCGGCACTAGAACTCACCATCTCCTAGTGATTGATACAAAGTTGTTCCCCAGCTTTCATGCCTGAGTCAGTACTAGAACTCACCATCTCCTGGTGATTGCGCAAAAATCACCCAGCCAGCTTTCATGGCTAAGGCTGAACTAGAACTCACCATCTCCTAGTGATTGATACAAAGTCGTTCCCCAGCTTTCATGCCTGAGACAGTACTAGAACTCACCATCTCCTGGTGATTGGCGCAAAATCACCCAGCCAGCTTTCATGGCTAAGGCTGAACTAGAACTCACCGTCTCCTAGTGATTGATACAAAGTCGTTCCCCAGCTTTCATGCCTGAGACAGTACTAGAACTCACCATCTCTCTGGTGATTGGCGCAAAATCACCCAGCCAGCTTTCATGGCTAAGGCTGAACTAGAACTCACCGTCTCCTAGTGATTGATACAAAGTCGTTCCCCAGCTTTCATGCCTGAGACAGTACTAGAACTCACCCTCTCCTGGTGATTGGCGCAAAATCACCCAGCCAGCTTTCATGTCTAAGGCGGCACTAGAACTCACCATCTCCTAGTGATTGATACAAAGTCGTTCCCCAGCTTTCATGCCTGAGACAGTACTAGAACTCACCCTCTCCTGGTGATTGGCGCAAAATCACCCAGCCAGCTTTCATGTCTAAGGCGGCACTAGAACTCACCATCTCCTAGTGATTGATACAAAGTCGTTCCCCAGCTTTCATGCCTGAGACGGTACTAGAACTCACCATCTCCTGGTGATTGGTGCAAAATCACCCAGCCAGCTTTCATGGCTAAGGCGGCACTAGAATTCACGGTCTCCCACTTTTTAGCTTGGTTTCTTAACCACTAGATTAACACGGTTCTGCAAGACGGCCACCCCAGCTTTATTCTTTCCAATAAAAGCCCGTTCTGCCTTTTCACAGCCCGCCCTCCACGGCCAAATCCGTGGCCATCCCAGGACAAGACTCGAGCCTGCAGCTGACCTGCAAAGGGGAGGGAACCAGCCGGACTGTAACTCCCAGCACCAACGCACCGTCTTCGATCGGTTCCATCCGTCAGAACAAGCCCAGGGCCACCATTCTGGGATCAGGTATGAACACAGGAAATTTTCTACCCCGGTCCAAAATTTGGGAAAGATTAAAAAAAAATGAAAGGTATCAAGGCATTTCTCTTACGTGATTCTCCTCCTCACCTCCAAAATGCAAAAACGGGATCTAAATTTTTAATAGCCTTGATTTAAACTACTCAGCTTCCTTATTTCACTTGATGGGGGAAAGATGATCAGCTCGGCAGCTAAATTCTGATATATTTTCTTTTTCCTTTCCAGGGGCTTTGGAAGAAGCGGACCAGAATTTATCAAGTCCAGAAGAAGTGTTTCATTCCGGACACTCGCGAAATTCAAGCTATGCCAGCCAGCAGTCCAAAATCTCTGGTCAGTGTCCTATCCCACCGAGAGCCAAGTTTTCATGAGCCGATCTTAGTGGTGCTCCAATTTCTAACGGTCTTTTTTCCAGGCAGAACCAGACCTAAAACAAAACGATAAAATGATACAATTGCATTACCCTGTTTCCCCGAAAATAAGACCCAACCGGAAAATTAGCCCTAGCATGATTTTTCAAGATTCTTGTAATATAAGCCCTACCCCAAAAATAAGCCACAGTTAAGATCATCAGCCAGACGGATGCAATTAATACTGTATTTCCCCAAAAATAAAATCTACCCAGAAAATAAACCTTGGTAGTACAGTGGTCTAAAGCACCCTGTTATTAAGACCAGCTGCCTGCAATTACTGCAGGTTCGAATCTCGCCAGGCTCAAGGTTGACTCAGCCTTCCATCCTTTCTAAGGTAGGTGAAATGAGGACCCAGATTGTGGGGGCAATAAGCTGACTTTGTATAAAATATACAAAAGGATGAAGGCTATTGCTTAACGCATTGTAAGCCGCCCTGAGTCTCCGGAGAAGGGCGGCATATAAATCAAATAAAAAATAAAAAATAAGCCCTAATGCATCTTTTAGAGCAAAAAATAATACAAGACCCGGTTTTATTTTGAAAACATGGTAGTAATTTTAAAAAATGCTTTTTTTTATCCTAACTTAAACCAACGAGAGTTTTCATTTTCTTTTTACTGGGGTGGCAATGTTTAATAAATATAAGTAGTTTTATCTTTTATGCTAGCTAAACCAGCAAGAATCGTTGGTTGTTGTTGTTTTTTTTACTGTATACTGTAAAATTTACATTATTGCTGTAAATTTGGGATATTCACAGCCCAAGGCATTGTGATGGAGTATTAGTATTGCTTTATAAAGTCTTAGTAAGGCCACACCTGGAGAACTGTATCCAATTTTGGTCACTGCATTACAAACAAAGATATTGAGACTTTGGAAAAAGTGCAGAGAAGAGCAAACTAAGAGGATTAAAGGCCTGGAGAGTAAGACATATGAAGAACATGTCAGCACTCCAAGCTACATTCACTCCAGTGCCGACATAAGGAAGAGAAGAGGACACTTGACTCTTCACCTACTTATTTTCCCTGAAGATATTATCCCCTAGGAGATGGGATGGGAGGGGGGACATTCCTGTGAGCTGAAGTAGTAGATATGGGAAGAGTGACTTGGAAGATGGCCAATGAGACGCAGAGAATTGGGGAACGGAAAGGGAGGGTTTGAGGTCAGAAGGTCAGTGCTGACTACGATGGAGTCGCGGACAGATTGTTGTGCTCAATAAATGAAAGATTTCATCAAAGACTATTTGTTTGGAAATGCAGTTTATTTGAGACGACATCGTAACCTGACAGAACAGTTGCAGGATTTGGGTTTGGCTAGTCTAGAGAAAAGAAGGGCTTGTGGAGGGGGACATGATAGCAATATTCCAGTATTTGAGGGGCTGCCACAAAGAAGAGAGGGTCAAATTATTCTACAAAACAGCAGAAGGCAAGACAAGAAGCAATGGATGGAAACTAATCAAGGAGAGAAGCAACTTGGAATTAAGGAGAAACTTCCTAACAGTGAGGACCATTAACCAGTGGAACAGCTTGCCACCAGAAGTTGCGGGTGCTTCATCACTGGCGGTTTTGAAGAAGAGACTGGACAGCCACTTGTCTGAAAGGGTATAGGGTTTCCTGCTTGAGCAGGGGGCTGGACTAGAAGACCTCCGAGGTTCTTTCCGGCTCTATTCCGATTGAGTTGCTGTTAAACAGAGAGGGAGATAGCTAAATTCATGTAGGATTGGTTTATCCTACATGATAATCGGTTTATCTTGTTAGTCCTGAAGACTAAAGATCACCTCTGCGGTGAAGGTAGCATCTCAGGTAACATCCTCGGTAGAAGAGCTACGTCTCCATCTCCTGCTAAGAAGCTTCAGATGTTCTTCTGGTGGGCCATTTTGTCGGGAACAAAACGCTGGATTCAGATGGTTCCCGGCCTGCCCATCAAGGTTTTCCTGATGTTCTCGTTTGCAGGATACAGCACCGAGCACTCCAGATCCTCCAGCCTGTCGGACCTGACCCACCGCCGGAACACGTCAACCAGCAGCAGCGCCTCCGGAGGTCTCAGCATGACGGTCGAATGCCCTGAAGGCGAACGGGAGCACAGGTTGGAGAAGCCACCGAGACCCCCCAGGCCAAACCTTTTGTCGGACAGATCTTCTCGGTAAGTACAGTCTGAGCTGGAATGGCAGAGGAGAACATCTCTGTTGTGACCTAGGCTTACTGAGTCATTACAAGACCAAAATTAGTCCCAAACAAACCTATTTTATTGTAACAGCTGAGAATTACATTCATTCCCAACTTAGTCCCAATTAGTTGCAAAACAAGTCCTTCAGAAGAAGTCCTTCAGGATAATCACCAACCTTTATCTTTGACACCCTGCCAAAGGCCTTATTTGGCAAAGCCCCACAAAGTTCAGAAACAAACAAGAGATGCCAACTGGAAACGGAGTCAGCAACGTTGCTTTCCTGCAAAAAGGCCCAAGTGCCTTTGTTTCTCTGTTAAGCCTTACGGGAGGGGCCAATCATCTCCTGGCCTTACTCCCAAGTCGTCCCTTTTGTTTTAATTGTTTGTGCCTTCTGGCAGATTTGCACATGCGCGCACTAGGAACAGGATCCTCCAGTTTCTCTGCTGTCCGACTCTGGGGGCTCCGGAGTCCGCACATCACTCCCAGATGGCCCTAGCCCCATCTCTGCTTCCGACACAGTGCCCTCATCCGAGCCTTCCCCAGAGTCCAGGACTGGGCCATGTTCCTCCCCAGCCTCCTCACTGTCCGACTAATGCCACCTCCGCAGGCTGCTGGCAGACCACAACAATCTCTTCCATCTTAAAATAAATCTGGCACTTAAGGTCATTTTGTTGCAAACGTCGCCTATTGTTTTTGTTTTTATACATGTCTTTGTTTACCTCTTTTCCGGCAGAAGGAAAAAGGATTCTGTAGAAAGCCATCCCACCTGGGTGGACGACACCCGGATCGACGCAGGTGACATTGTAGAGAAGATCATGCAAAGCCAAGATTTCACCAACGTCAGCAACACTGAAGGTGAGATGCCCCGCCTCCTAATAGCAATAGCAATAGCCCTTAGACTTATATACCACTTTACAGTGATTTTACAGCCCTCTCTAAGCGGTTTACAGAGTCAGCCTCTTGCCCCCAACAATCTGGGTCCTCATTTGACCCACCTCGGAAGGACGGAAGGCTGAGTCAACCTTGAGCCGGTGAGATTTGAACTCCTGACACTGGGCAGAGTTAGCCTGCAGTACTGCATTTTAATCACTGTGCCACCATGGCTCATAGGTAGGTAGGTAGATCGATATAGATAGATGGATGGATGGATAGATAGATTAGATGGATGGATGGATGGATGGATAGATGGATGGATGGATAGATAGATAGATAGATAGATAGATAGATAGATAGATAGATAGATAGATAGATAGATAGATAGATAGATGATAGATAATAGTCAGACAGACAGATAAATAGCAGTAGCTCTTAGACTTATATACCGCTTCACAGTGCTTTTACAGCCCTCTCTAAGCAGTTTACAGAGTCAGCCTATTGCCCCCCAACAATCTGGATCCTCATTTGACCCACCTCGGAAGGATGGAAAACCGAGGCAACCTTGAGCCGGCCAGGATTGAATGTCTGGCAGTGGGCAGAGTTAGCCTGCAGTACTGCATTTTAATCACTGTGCCACCATGGCTCATAGGTAGGTAGGTAGATCGATATAGATAGATGGATGGGTAGATTAGATGGATGATGAATGGATAGATAGATAGATGATAGATAGATAGATAGATAGATAGATAGATAGATAGATAGATAGATAGATGATAGATAATAGTCAGACAGACAGATAAATAGCAGTAGTACTTAGACTTACATACCACTTCACAGTGCTTTTACAGCCCTCTCTAAGCGGTTTACAGAGTCAGCCTATTGCCCCCCAACAATCTGGGTCCTCATTTGACCCACCTCGGAAGGATGGAAAACCGAGTCAACCTTGAGCCGGCCAGGATTGAATGTCTGGCAGTGGGCAGAGTTAGCCTGCAGTACTGCATTTTAATCACTGTGCCACCATGGCTCATAGATAGATATGGATGGATGGATGGATAGATTAGATAGATAGACAGACAGACAGATAATAGATAGATAATAATCAGACAGATAAATAGCAATAGCATTTAGATTTATATACCACTTCACAGTGTTTTTACAGCCCCCTCTAAGCAGTTTACAGAGTCAGCCTCTTGCCCCCAACAATCTGGGTCCTCATTTTACCCACCTTGGAAGGACGGAAGTCTGAGTCAACTTTGAACCTGGTGAGATTCGATCTACGAAATTGCAAGCAACCAGCAATCAGCAGAAGTAGCCGGCAGTACTGCACTCTAACCACTGCGCCACTGAGGCTCATAAAGAAACTTTCGCCCCATTTTCCTTCACCCATCGTGCAGCCTTCCGACTTTCCAACTTCACCTCCAACTGGAGCCTGCCTTGAACTTCATCTCCCAGAATTCCTAAGCCTTGGCTGGGGGATTCTGGGATTGAGAGCCCAAACCACTGTGCCAGGCACTCATTTGTCAGGCACAAGGAACCAGGGCCATTCATAAGTAGCTGAAGAAAGCACTTTTATTGTTTTCTGCCTGAGTTACAAGAATCTTTCCAGATCGCTTGCCTTCCTCTGGAAACGACTAGATTCATAGTTCTTGAGAAAGTTCAAGCTTGTTCCTCTTGCAGTTGCTCAAGGATTCCAAGCTAGGCCCCTGCTTGACCCTTCCTTCCAGCCGAGCTGGCATTTTCCCAACATCTTTTAAGAAAGGCTAAAATATTTTCCTCCTGGATATCTCTGCAATTGCAGGCCTCTTCGTTTTTGTCTTCCAGATAGTAACCTGAGGCTGTTTGTGAGCCGAGATGGCACAACTACCCTAAGCGGGATTCAGCTAGCAAACAGGTATGGTCCTACTGCAGTCGCTTTTCGATACTTGGGGTTTAAGCCTCAGGAGGAATGCAGGATTTTCTAAGTGTATCTGTTGTTGGCCCGCCAGCAGCCAGCAGAGCTGGCAGCAGATTCGGACAGTGAGGAGGTTGGGGAGGAACGTGGGCCAGTCTCTGGAGTCTGGGGAAGGCTCAGACGAGGGCTCTGAGTCGGAGGCAGAGAGGGGGCCAAGACCATCTGGTAGTTCTTTGCTGCCTCTGGAGTCTCAGGAGTCTGCGGCAGAAGAACAGCGGGAGCCTGTTCCCAGTGTGCGCATGCGCAGAGCTACCAGAAGACAGGAACAATTAAGAAAACAGGGTCAACTTGGGAGTAAGGCTTGGAGACGATTGGCCCCTCCCATAAGACATAAAAGAGAAGCGAACGGGAAGTGAGCTTTTGCAGGAAGCAATTAGTTCATCTGGTCGGTTAAAGCTCTGGAAAAGCTCTGTTTGACTCTGTGCTAAGTTTGGCCTTGCCCTGCGTGTGGCAATTAGTTCTCTGGCAGCGTTCCAAGGGAGGTAAGGTGGGTGTTTGTAAACACTCCCCTGATAGGCTGTTTGAGAAGCCTTTCGGACTGAATTAAAGAGGTTTGCCAGAATTAAGATTGTGCTGTCTGCTGAAGTCTAGGTCAAAACAGTATCTTTGTACGCTTAGAGCCCCAAACCGATCCATGTTTCTTAGTTTAAGTCAAAATCTCGTCCTTCTGTTCTTTTAAACCACACATTCTTCCATCACAGTGTCTTTCTCCTGCCTTTTTCTCCTGCAGAGTCTCGTCTGGAGTTTACGAGCCAGTGGTCATCGAAACCCATTAAATGCGAACTAGATGGGTCCCCCGGATGGAAACCTGTCTCAGCAGTTAGGGTGGGTGGTCATTTCCTCCCCCACCCCACACCGTTTTTCTTTCTTCCTTTCTTTTTCTTTTTTAACCCTCTCTGCACATAACATTCCGGGCAGGACTTCTCAAATTTTTTTTGGAATCCAAGCACTCCTCACCTGCCCAGAGGTACTTCATAAACAGGCACTTTATGTGGGATCTGGGAAGGTAACGTCGACGATATTCAGAAGCACGGGATCAACCGTCCTGCCCACATGCAACGGCTCCCTTGGAGGGACAGCAACTCAGGACGGCTCTTGTGCCAAGCACCACGGTTCGGCGAGCGTGGTTTGACCAATCCTTTCTCCACCACCTAGTTTACACCACTGTGAACACTTCCCTCCCGCTCTCCCGTCCAAGAAAGTCTCAAATTGGAAACCTTGCTTAGTCGCGACCGTCGTGAAGATTCAACGGTTGGTTCATCTGCATCTCCTCTCTTGCATTTATCCCTCCAAGAGCTGATACACAAGGAACGAAGATCCAGCTACGTCACCGCTTTGAACCCAGAAGTCCTCCCCATGTTCTGTCTTTCATAGGAAACCGCTTGTGTGTGTTTGTGGTCTCCTCAGAAACCTTCTTTCAAGCATCCGTGAGCCATGGAAAGCTTTGCAGATGCTGAGTGCAGTTCAGGTTCTAGCTTGAAGTCCTCCTTCTCCTGCAGGACAAGGAAGGGGGATGACCTTGGCCAGCTACCATGCAAGGCGACTCTTGAAGAACCTCAAATGTGCTCAGCTTTTGGTTTTCCTCTATGGGAACCGCTCTTGACTTTTTCATTTTTTTAAAAAAAAGAACATTAGTTTTGGGTAACACACACACACACACTGCTGCCAGGTGAGGGGTGGAGAAGCTCCAAGTTCTGTTTTCACTCGGTAGTACAGTCGAAAAATATTCCGTATCAGTTCCAACATCGTTGCCTTCTAGACGCAAAACACGTTGGGTTAGGATTCTCCTCGGTTGGGTTTCGATTTGAAACAGAAGCATTGAGCATTGAGAAGGTTAAGCCAGGGGCCTCCTTTCCTCCCATCCAAACATGGTGGAGAAGGTTCCATCACAACATGCCAAAATGTTCCCCGGTCACTTGCTTTCCCATAGAGCATGTTGGAGTCTGTGATGAATCCAAACTCCATAAGCAATGAAATGAGGAAGGTAGCATCAGCGATCATCACTCAACTGTTATGTCCTCAACTGAGTTCTTCTACTGGTTTTTTTTGGGGGGGGGGACTTCCTGGATTTGTCTTTCCATCAGATGGATGCTTTTATTGCCCTCTCCATCCAGATGTTGAGATTTCTGTAGGAAACACAGCAAATTTCAGAGCTCGGTGTAGAAGCTATGAGGCTGGTTTTCCCCATGTTGCATTCTTACATTGGTCTTCTGCAAGCTACATCTAGAAGACCTGCACAGTTTCATCCTACGCATAGGGTGTGTCTCTCCCCCCTTCACTTGTTGCTTTTGTGGGGGATGGGGAGGGAAAGACTCAGGTTTTCCCCATTTCAAGAAAGTAGCTTGGCCTTGATCGAGGCATCAATTGAGTGCATACACAGATACATTTCACTTGGTTTAGTAATGGCTTGAGGTGTCATCTCCCCCACATGCCTTTAGACTATTGACTGTTCTAAACAAGAGTGGGCAAATGGTATTCAGAACAGGGTCAGGAATTGAGGAGAGGGGCACCTGGACATCGGTGGTAGCAAGGGAGTCATCAGTGCTGAGGATCTGCCAGAAGTTGGGTTCTCCACCCAAACCACTGACCAGAACGTTCCTCTCCTATCTCAGCTGAGCTAGCCAAAGGTGGTATGAGTTGAAGACTCCAACCCAGCTCGAGGCCGATCAAGAGAGCTTCAAACCCACCCTGACCATCCTAGATTGACCCTGATCTCCAGCAAAAAGGAGAAACTTGGGAACAGTCTAGACATCTCCAGGAGAGACCTGGAAAACTTCATCTGGAAGTTGGTGGCCTTGTGAAATCCTGGCCATGTCAAAAGAGGTCCTCTGGAACTTTTCTATAACGGGGCCACCACGATTCACATGCTAAGAAGGACCTGGGGCATGGGAAGAAGCCCAAGCTTCTTGAGATATCTCTGTTGGTCACCAGTGGCCTGTCCCACCACGAATGGGTGAAGCAGTACAACTTAAATATATGTGTGTTTTTTTTTCTTCTCCTGGTGAGCAAATTCTGCTTTTTATGATATTGGTCACACCTAGCCAAGCACTATGTGGGACAGTAAACTTAGAGATACCGTTTGGAAAATGGTTGCTTTTTAATTTGACCTTCTTACACCACAGTTTAACCTCCTTTCTCCTCCCCGTTTTGATTTTTTGAAATATATTGATTTTTTTTGTTGTCGTTGTTGATCAACCCAGCAGGCTGGTGTAACGTTGCGAATTTTGGAGGGAGGGAAGGGTTTAAATCATTGTTTCATTGCTTATCTAGTATGCGTCGGGCTGTTGTTTTATAATGATGTCTAACTTGAGCAGGGAGGGAGGAAAGCAACAAAGGAGTTTTGATTTCTCTCTAGTTTCTCGCTCGTTGCGTTCCTTCAACATTTGGGGGGGGGGGTTCGGCGCTCGCCCATCCATCGGAGAACCAAGATTTGGTGAAACATCGAAACGGCACCCCCAACCCAAGCTGTGAAGCCAGCTTAGCCAGCAAGGAAGCGAGCACAGCTGGATTCTGTTCTCCTTCCACGCATGGACTTGTTTTTGGGCTTGGTTGGTTCTGCAGCAGGGGAAAAAAAAAATTCCTCTTGAGCAGAAGTTCTCAAGAGAAGAGATGAGCTGTTTCTGGAAGGGGTGAGGAAACAACCACACCCTCCAATTTTGCAAAATGGCAATGAGACCATGAGAATAATTCAATTTTTTTTTTTTGCAAAATGGCAACGAGGCCGTCCAATTTTGCAAAATGGCAATGAGGCCATGAGAATAATTCAATTTTTTGCAAAATGGCAACGAGGCCGTGAGAGCAGTTCATTTCCCAATGAAGAATTTGTACAAGGCAAGTTGCAAAGAAAGCATCTTCCTATCTCGGGTGCAAATCTAGCACGCTTCTCAGTTTCCCCCAGCGCCCGCTCTAATCTCTTCAGAAAAATTTATTCCCTATTTTTTTATTTTATTAACACTTTTTAAAAAAAAAAATAGTTTGGGTCTCCGCAGTGACCCGCTCCTAAATGGCTTGCTTGCTTGCTTCTTTTTTTATTATTATTATGCTTCCTTCTGCAGTTAAATCTTCCCCTTTGGAAAAAAATAAAAGTTTTAAAAGGAAAGGAAAGGAAAAAAAAAACTTGATCGAGGCAGCTGGGCTGCACTCAGGTTGTAAACCTCTGGAAGGTGATTTCCTCCCATTCCGCTAAGGTACGGATCAGGATGCCCCCTCCTGGAGAGGGGATCCACCAGAGAGCAGATCTCTCCTTCATGTGTGATCTCAGGAGCTGTTTGAAGAAAATGCCATTTCCCTTTCAAGTTGGCTACCCTTCTTTCTTTAGGCTCTGTAGACAGAGCTGGTCTCTTAGAGGCACAATAATTTCTCTGACACCCAAACTTTGTGGCTGTCCAGTTTTCCCCCCTCGGGAAAAAAAATAATAATCTGACTTTTCCCACCTAAGCCAACTTCAAAGCTGCATGACTTTTCCCTCTTCCCTCGCCAGCTTCCAAGGACAAAGATCCTTTTTGCCCTGACTCCCAAAAATCAAACGAACTTGGAATGTAAAAGAATAAACTCGAATAAATTCTTAACCCGTGCTTTAAGAAGTGACGTTTTTCTTAAGTTTGTCGTTGCTTTTTAAGCCCATATTTTTCAGGGGTTTGTTAAGAAAGAGAGAAAAGAAAAAGAAATCGCGTTTTATTTTCTTGAAAAGCGAACGAAACTTTTTAGAGATTTCGAAAGGCACCCGCGATTTATATTCAGATATTTCTATAAGCAGGAAAGATATTTTTGGAAGAGAGAAAAAGAAATTTTAAAAAAAACCCAGGACTATGCAAAATTTAAGGTAGAGAATTGCCGGAAGAGATAGTTTTGATGTGTACTGAAATCTGAAAAGTAGATTAAAACTCAAATCCTTAAACAGCATTTATAGAAAATATTTTTTTTTTAATTTTTCCTTCCACCCACCCCTGCTGCTCCATTTCCAAATATATTTTTCGAAAAGTATTGGGCCCGGAGAAGAATCAGTCATAGAACTACATATTCCCCGGTTTTAACTTGTTCTTCTAGTATTTATCATTTTTGTATTGAATGCTGTGCTGTCTTTGATTCAAACAGTCTTTGTTTTGTATTCTCTGTTACCTGGTAGAAAAGCCAGTTATAAAAAGAAGAAAAATCACTATAAAATCAAATGTCGTAATGGTTTTGGGGGGGCGGAAATAAAAATTGGGTTTTCTTTGGTACATCACAATTAGCGTCTCTGCTGTTTTTTTCGTTTTGCTTCCGAAATCTTGACAAGCGCACACAGCTGCTCTCAAATCCTGGAGATTACATGGATGCAATAGACAATTAAATTTTCTTTTTTTTTTCTTTTTATTAATATCAATAAAAAGGAGCAACATATTCAAAATCCATATAGACAGTGTGTTGTCTGGTTACAGTTCTTTTGAGTAATAAGCATCACAATAATTAAAATAGTATTCTCTAAAAGTAATCTCATAACTGCTTTTTCCCTCATAACATCAATACATATTGTTAATACTAATCAAAATTAATCAAAATTAATAAGTTACAGTAAACAATCCTAATAAGATTGATCTTTCTCTTATGGTTTTTGAAGTTCTTACTCCTATTTCTCTTATTTAACCATCAATAGAGCAGATCCCATACCTCAAAATATTCAGTGTCTTCCTTAATTTCAAACATTAGTTTATTCATTTCTGCACATTCTAAAATTTTTGTTATCTTCTGTGGGCATCTCCTCGCCCTTCCAATGTTGTGCGAACACGATTAACACATGTATTATTAAATATACATTTCTTTTACTATATTTGTCAGGTATGATGCCCAACAGAAATATTTCCGGTTTTAAATCAATATGTTCCTTTATCATTTTTTCTAGCCTGGTGCGTACTTTGGACCAGTATTTTATTTTATTTTTTTTGCTTTCGGGCATGTCCACCACATGTGGTAATATGGACCTAGGGTTTGCTTGCACTTCCAACACTTAGCAGACAAATTCTTAAACATTCTAGCTAATCTTGCTGGAGGGAAGTTGAAGTTGATGTAGCGGCTAGGAGTCACTTTGAACCACGAAATGAGCAGCATATAAATTTCAGAAATAAATCTGGAAATAGTTTTGCTGTTGCCGTCTTTCAGTATGTTTCGGTTACCTAACTTGGCCTCCCACCCAGTAATGGATCACATCCACTTCTATATATTCTGACCTTTTTTTCATCAGGATTTTGGATAATCCACTTGGTTTAATATCTAGTTTCTTGCCCAAAAAGATTTGACAGGCCCATTGACTCAAACATCAACGGTCAAAGTTCTTTCCTTAAACTTACAAAGGCATAGCAGGTGAGGAGGAGTTGAGGGAGGAGGGAGAAAGTTCAGTTTCAAATCATCTGCCGGCTACTAAGTTATTTCAATTTATCTGCAAAGTGCTAAGTTAGGGAAGGCTGTCCTAACCTCTTCCGAGAATTGCAAGCAAGTAACCCAAGTAACTTGAAGTAAAGGAACAGGTTGGCTCAGTGGCTAAGATGCTGAGCTTGTCAATTGAAAGGTCGACAGTTCAGCGGTTCGAATCCCTAGCGCCGCATAATGGGGTTAGCTCCCGTTCCTTGTCCCAGCTTCTGCCAACCTAGCAGTTGGAAAGCATGTAAAAAAGTAGAAAAATAGGGACCACCTTTGGTGGGAAGGTAAGAGCGTTCCGTGCACCTTTGGCGTTGAGTCATGCCGGCCACATGACCACGGAGACGTCTTTGGACAGCGCTGGCTCTTTGGCTTTGAAACAGAGATGAGCACCGCCCCCTAGAGTCGGGAACGACTAGCACATATGTGCGAGGGGAACCTTTACCGTAACCCAAGTAAGAATTGGAGTGAAGCAAGGATAAATGGAAAACCGCAGTCAATCCATTCCAAATTGTGAGGTTAAAATGCAAAACTTACTGTCATTGAAATATCTCTGTGAAATTAAAATATAAAGACCCTACAAAATGAAAAACAAAATCCATATATTGAACTATATTGAACTACAAAGCAGAAATGTTTTCATAATAGCTTTTTTTTTTTAATTTACTTGATTTGGGTAGAGTTTCTCAACCATGGTAAACCGAAGATAAGTGGATCAAATTCCAGGATTCTGGGAGTTAAACATTGCCAAAGTTGAGAAACTTGGATGTTTGAACCAGGGCAAAAGGAATTAGATAATTTTACGATTATGTTACAAAACTATGTTCATTACAGAAAAGGGAAAGTAACTACCAGTACATTCTTTACAAAAAAAAAAAAAACTGCAATGGTTAGATGTTTGCCCATAAGTCCTATTTTTGCTTTTCAGAGGAATAGAATAGAATAGAAGTTGGAAGGGACCTTGGAGGTCTTCTAGTCTAACCCTCTGCTTATGCAGGAAACCCTACACCACTTCAGATAAATGGTTATCTAACCTCTTCTTAAAAACTTCCAGTGGTGGAGCATTCACAACTTCTGGAGGCAAGTTGTTCCACTGATTAATTGTCCTCACTGTCAGGAAATTTCTCCTTAGTCCTAAATTGCTTCTCTCCTTGATTAGTTTCCACCCATCACTTCTTGTCCTGCCCTCAGGTGCTTTGGAGAATAGCTTGACTCCCTCTTCTTTGGGGCAGCCCCTGAGATATTGGAAGACTGCTATCATGTCTCCCTTAGTCCTTCTTTTCATTAAACTAGCCATGCCCAGTTCCTGCAACCGTTCTTCATGTGTTTTAGCCTCCAGCCCCCTAATCCTCTTGGTTGCTCTTCTCTGCGCTCTTTCTAGAGTCTCCACATCTTTTTGTACATCATGGTGACCAAAACTGGATGCAGGATTCCAAGTGTGACTTTATCAAGGCCTTATAAAGTGGTATTAACACTTCAGGTGATCTTGATTCTATCCCTCTGTTTATGCAGCCTAGAACTATTGGCTTTTTCTGGTGCAGCAAAAGGTGCAGTAAAATGCATCCCAAGCCCCAGATAGAATAAAACTGATTATGAAATTGCCCAGCGCTTTAAAAAAAAAATAATAATAAATTTTGGGAGGTTGGAAAGCAAACACTGGACATCAGTGAACCTTTGAGGCCTGGATTTCCAAAAATGCCATGCTCAAAATAAGATGGCGGTGTAAAATTATCTGAATCTCCTCCCCAAATTTCAATTCAATCCTCACTGGAAGAATTTTTTAAAAAGGGGGGGGGAGAGAGAGAGGAAAACTTAGAATCCATATTAAAATAGCAGCTGATCCATTTTGAAGACTTTGATCACACTTCCTCTAAGGGCACCATGCAAAACTTATATTTTCCTATTTCCTATATATATTTAGCCTATTGGGAGACTAATATAAGATCTATTTCGGACTCTATATTAGTCTCCCAATAGGCAGCAAAATGCGTGCTTGCTGTCTGAAGAAGCCTAGGATAGTGGATGTGATTTCACTGAGCTATGGCTGCAATTTGAGAAACTTGGTTTACGTAGGAAAATACCCAGTTGAAGATAGATAGATAGATAGATAGATAGATAGATAGATAGATAGATAGATAGATTGGTATGTATGTATATGTATATGTATATGTATATGTATATGTATATGTATATGTATATGTATATAGATAGATAGATAGATAGATAGATAGATAGTGAGATAGTGAGATAGTGAGAGAGAGAGTGAGAGTGTGTATGTATATATATATATATATATATATATATATATATGGTATTTTCTGAGGTTTTCACGGGTGTTTGTATGTAGATCTTCGGTTATTCGGGTTTTCTCCCGCGTAAAATTGGAAGTATCTTGGTGACGTTTCGACGAAGTCTCATTCGTCATCTTCAGGCTGGTGTTTTCGGCTTGGTGCCGAAACAGAGCTTCATGTAGAAGCTTCTACATGAAACAGAGCCTGAAGATGATAGGGTTGTGAGCCTGTCGAAACGTTGCTTTAAGAAAAACTTTTAAAGTCACTGGTAGGATTTTAGCTGAGGTTTTAAAGGACCTTGCAGAGTGCTCTGTAAAGATTTTTAGAAGATTTTAAGATGGGATTTTAACCAGGATTTTAAATATTTTAACCAACTTATTTATAATGACGCTGGAAAACACCCGAGATTTTAATTTTTTGCATATGCACACCCGCGAAAAGGGCTGCAGAAAAACCTTGGTTATGTAGGAAAAACCTGGCTAAAAGAAAAACACACATAAATCCTACGAAGAAGTAAGAAAATAGATATTGTACCTTTACAGGGAGGATATATGAGATGTGGGTGTGGCTTACTGATGAAGGCTAACGAGCCAGAAATAGATCTATATAAGTCTCTCACCAGGCAACAAGGGCTTGCTGTCTGCCAGAAAGAAAAAAGCTCAGAATCGAGTGGATGTGACTCCACTGAGCTAGGGCTGTAGAAAAACCTTGGTTACGTAGGAAAAACCTGGCTAAAAGAAACACACACACACACACACACACACACACACATATATATATATACACACACCTATATTTCCTTATAAATAGTCCTTGACTTAGAAGAATTCGTTTAATGACGGTTCAAAGTTATAACAGCACTGAAAAAAGCGACTTATGACCGTTTTTCGCAGTTAACGACCGTTCCAGCATCCCCCCCCTGTGATCATGTGATCAAAATTCAGACGTCGGGCAACTGATTCCTATTTATGACCTTGGATTCACGTGATCCCTTTTTGCGATCTTCTGACAAGCAAAACCCCATGGGGGAAGCCCGTTTCGCTTAACAACCGGTTACTAACTTACCAGCTGCAGCGCTTCACTTAAGAACGGGGGCAAGAAAAGCCGTACAATGGGGCAAAACTCACTTAACACATGTCTCGCTTAATGGAAATTAGGGGCTTCGTTGTGGTCATAAGTCGAGGACTACCTGCGCAAGGTAGACCGCACACACAATAATTGTGACCTTCAGCTCAAATGGCTAAATAAGACGCTAAGCTTGTCCATCAGAAAGGTTGGCAGTTCAGCGGTTCGAACCCCTAGTACCGGTCTCCTACGTGAGCAGGGGGTTGGACTGGATGACCTCCAAGGTCCCTTCCAACTCTGTTACTGTTACATATCCAGACAGTTGGGAAAACTGCATCGAATTTCCCCCCATGGCTTCCTCTGAACAACTCTTCCCCCTTTTTATTTAATTAAAATAAATTAAAATAAAAAATAAATTAAAGCAAGCCCGGAATCATTCCTGATCGATTCAAGTCTTCTCTATATTGAATAAGTCTTTGATTGCCCGGGGATTTATTTATTTTTTTAATTCTCAACCTTTCCGGAAGTCTACATGGGTGCCGCTCTAGAGCTGAACTCTACTGTCCGTGGGAAAAACTTTCGCACGCCCTCTCCGCTCCTGATTGGCCAGCGTGGCCGGAAGTAGGTCATCCTTGCTCAGCCCGCAGAGCCAAGTTGCAGAAGAGCGAGGTGGGATTGGCAGATTGGCAATGGTGAGGCTCGCGTTTTGCACTTTTTTTCTTTGATTTTTGCAAAGGGGAGAGGTCCCCCCTTTTTTTAATTGCTATCTTTTGCAAAAAAAAAAAATTGCAAAAAGCCCGGGAGGGAGGAGAAAGTGAGAAGGTGCAGTGTTTTGTGTTAAAAACTCTGCAATTGGTTTCTTATTATTATTATTATTTAATATGGAGTTCCCTGTTTTGGCTACACTGTCTCCAGTTTTGTGTTGCCTTTCAGGTTGCAAAAAGGTTGCAAAATCCTTGCAGGGTGGCGAGGTTTATTTTTATTTCCTGCGTTTTATTTATTTGCTTTGCGAAAAGTAGCAAAGGGAGAAATTTGAAGCAATAAGCAAATAGGAAAAAAAAAATACTATTTGTTCCCCTCTTTTTTTTTTTTTTAATATAAATGAGCCATGCTGATTAAATAGAACTTCCTTTTCTATTTTGGGATGAAATAAACATTTCTTCTGCTGTTTTGCTTTGCTTTGCTTTGCTTTGCTTTGCTTTGCTTTGCTTTGCTTTGCTTTGCTTTGCTTTGCTTTGCTTTCAGGCCACGGTGAGTGACCAGTTCGTTGGGTATGGCTTGGTGACCTTCAGCTTGGTTCTCTTTGCCTACTACACCATCTGGATTATCGTCCTGGTAGGTCCCGAGTTTTCTCCAGCATTTGATTGAGTGTTTGCCGTTGAGCTGTTTTTGTTTCCCTCCGAACAACAAATGGATTCATTGATTTATCTTCATGATGATCTATCCCTTGAGTATTCTTCCAAGTCTCTCCACAACACCCCCCATCACCACTGGAACAGAATCCTGGATGGATGGATAGATGATAGGTAGGTAGGTAGGTAGGTAGGTAGATGATGATCTATCTAGATCTATCTATCTAGAGAGAGAGTGATAAAGAGATGGAGAGAGAAAGACGATATATGACTGATAGAGAGAGGCAGACAGACAGACAGAGACAGTGATAGAGGTTGAATGGATGGATGGATAGACAAGTTGAGTAGCTGGATTGGTAGATGGGTGGATGGGAGGCAGACAAGTTGAGTAGATGGATTGGTAGATGGGTAGGTAGGTAGATAGATACAGTAGATAGATACAGACAGACAGACAGTGATAGACAAATGTTGAATGTATGGATGGTGGATGGATAGACAAGTTGAGTAGATGGCTTGGTAGATGGGTGGATGGAAGACAGACAAGTTGAGTGGATGATAGGTAGATAGATAGATACGATAGGTAGGTAGATAGATATGGTAGGTAGGTAGATAAAGGATAGATAGATAGATAGATAGATAGATAGATAGATAGATAGATAGATAGATATAAACAGACAGACACAGACAGAGACTGACTGACTGACTTACTAGCTCAGATTTTAGATTTTGGCAGTGGTTTGCTCTCCAAGCTTCTTTCAGTTTAATTTCTGAACATTTCTTTACCAGACTGGGTAACATTATCAGCAGGATTTCCTTGTCCTATTCTCCTTCGCTTATAAATGTCTCGTGTGCCAGTTGGTTGTGTGATATAGAGATAGAGATTCAGCCAACTAGACAAACAGACAGGTTGAGTGAATAATGATAGATAGATAGATAGATAGATAGATAGATAGATAGATAGATAGATAGGAAAGAGAGATATGATGGAGAGAGAGAGAGGATAAATAGACAGACAAGAGAGAAAAAGATATGATGAAGAGAGAGAATAAACAATAGATAGATGATACATGATTACATTGATAAATCTATGGATGGATGGATGGATGGATGGATGGATGGATGGATGGATGGATAGACGAGAAAAAGAGATATGATGGAGAGAGAGAAGATAGACAGACAGACAGAAGAGAGAAAAAGAGATGATGGAGAGAGAGAATATACAATGGATAGATAGATGATACATGATTACATGGTAGATCTATGGATGGATGGATGGATGGATGGATGGATGGATGGATGGATGGATAGATAGATAATTTGTCCTCTTAAACAGCAATGAACAATCCAATTCCCCTTCACATATTGAGGGATGAGAACACCCAGCAAATTAATTTAACATTCATTTATTAAATTTCTACCCTGTCCATCTCATTTAAATGACTCTGGATGCTTTAGCACCACATAAATAAAACCATATAAATCTAGGAATAAAAGCACAGCTTAAAAATGCACTTTACGAGAGGCTCCGTGGTGCTCCCTGAACTCGGCTGTTTTCTTGCAGACGTTTCACGACCCAGCCAGGTGATATCATCAGTGCTAGAAAATCCGCCCAACGTTGGGTTTTAGCCACCACTCTGCCAACCGATTATCTACAGAAGGGACCACTTTGCCTTATCAACATACACATTTAATAAATAATAAGACAAGTTGTGTTAGGGTCTCCTGCTTGAGCGGGAGGATGGACTAGATGACCTGTAAGGTCCCTTCCAACTCTATTAATCTGTTCCTCCTCAGCCCTTCATCGAGAGCGACCACCTCGTTCACAAGTACTTCCTACCCCGAGAATATTCAGTGATCATTCCGGTGGTGGCTGGACTGGTGTTGTTGCTATTTATTGGTGAGTTTCATCCCAGTTTGGGTGTGGCTGACCCACTGGGAGGCGGGGGGGCTCGAAAGTAGATAAGAAAACCCCCTGAAGATGCTCCATAGCATTTTTCTTCCTTCCTTCGGTCTCGTTTGTCTGATCTGCCCTGCGGAAACCTCGACTTTTAATATTTTTTCTCTATTTAAATTTAAAAGTTTATCTAGCTATCCCCTTCCAGCACACAAGCTGAAGCGGCGA
This sequence comes from Pantherophis guttatus, assembly GCF_029531705.1. Next base: position 380,215 of record NW_026844104.1, read on the forward strand.
TCAAAACCCAAGGAAGTTTTGATGTGAAAGGGAAAAAGAAGAAAAACCAGGCATCCATTGTTGTAAATCAGAGGTCCAGGCTTTTGCTCTGTGCGAAGATGTCTCTCCTGCTCTTGCAGAGAGCTTTATTTTTTATACAGTTTTACACAGGCAGATAAAAGGTAGGACAGCAACAGTGTTCTAATTGGACAATCGTCCTCCCTCTTCCCCCACTCAGAAGAAGGTCAGATAACACAGACCAGAGCAAGAATGAGATCATACAGAAAGAAGATAAATGACACCAGAAACGGAAGCAGTGTGCTGCATTCAGCCCGACGTCATTCTTCAAACCCTACAATCCAATTTATAATTATATTCATTCATCTATTCAATCTTTACTGTCCCTTTGCTTGGTTAGCTGCTTATCCGCTTTGAGTTTTAATTAAGCATCCCTTTCTTTCATTTCTATGAATCCTGGATGCTTTTTTCATTTACAGATTGTCCTCGATTTACGACAATTGAGCACAGCATTTCGGTGGCTAAGTGAGACGTCAAAGGAGAATATTTGTAGCTCAGGGTAGAAATGAGGGGTCCTTGGTGCTCTCTTGAGCTACAAGCTCAGAGAGCATCAAGTGAGACATTTGTTAAGTGAAGTTTGGCCTGTTTTACGACCTTTCTCGCCACAAAACAAATCCCTGCAGGCATTAAGTTAGTAACACGGTTCTTAGGTGAATCTGACTTCCCCGTGTGACTTGACTTGCCAGAAGGTCACAAAAGTGGGTCTGCAACTGTCATAAATATGAGTCCATCGCCAAGCATCTGAATTTTGATTGCGTGACTGCGAGGAAGCTACAACGGTCGTAAGTGCGAAAAATGGTCCTAAATCACTTTTTCCCATGCCGTTATAAACTACGAACAGTCACTAAACGAACTCGCTGTAAATTGAGGGCTAAAGTAAAGGTAAAGATTCCCCTCGCACATATGTGCTAGTCGTTCCCGACTCTAGGGGGCGGTGCTCATCTCCGTTTCAAAGCCGAAGAGCCAGCGCTGTCCGAAGATGTCTCCGTGGTCATGTGGTCATGACGCAACGCCAAAGGCGCATGGAATGCTGTTACCTTCCCACCAAAGGTGGTCCCTATTTTTCTACTTGCATTTTTTACGTGCTTTCGAACTGCTAGGTTGGCAGAAGCTGGGACAAGTCACGGGAGCTCGCCCCGTTATGCAGCACTAGGGATTCGAACCGCTGAACTGCCGACCTTTAGATCGGCAAGCTCAGCGCCTTAGCCACCGCGTCCCAAGTTGAGAGCTACCTGTATTTTAATTTTTCTGATTTTCCTTGGCCAGGGAGTGGACGATTTCTACTTTCTTTCTGTGTGTCTCCTTAGGAACTTTTATAACCATCGTGATGTGGAAGAATCAGAAATCGGAAAAAAAATCTGCTTGAGGAGAGGAAGATGGGACATCCCTTCCAGGGTTCAGTTTTGGGGAAAACGGTGCAGCCATTAGCAAGATATTTGGGGTGCCACCATTAATCCCATCATCCCCACCCCATCCAGGCATGGACCGAGTTTCCAAACTGTGAATCAAAGAGATTCAACCTGAAGAGATTCCCCACGTATATGCTACCGAATCTGAAATCCCAGAGCGAGGGTTCCACCCGATCTATGTTTTTTAGGGTCCAAATTTAAGCCTGGAAATTCGACTAGGACTGACGTTTACCAGGCCCCAGTTCTAGTTATATTTTTTTGTGTGTTTTTTTTTAAAAATCCTGCTTTTCTCCTGCATCATCTCGTGTGGTGTTTTGTGGTGTCTCTGGATTGCGTTGGTCTTCTTCGTGCGAGCGCCCGCTCAACCTTGTAATTCGCTCCTGAGGGAATGGTTAGATCCTTCCAGAATCATCCTTCGGTTTTCCAGCATAGGGAGAAACCTATTCTTGTCACAGATTTGTTATTCTTAATTTTTTTTAATTTATGTCTCAAATCAAGTGATCGTCGAGATGGTGTTAATGAGTATTAATTGTAAACTTCGAATGACCCAGTTAAACGGCGATTACAAATAGGGCCCACTCCTTTCTCCTAGAAGTGGGGTGTCAAACTCGGTTTCATTGAGGGCCACATCATGGCTGTCTTTGACCTCGGGGGAGGGCATGGCCACGTCACTTGGATTGGAGGCACCTGTGGTAGCCCGAGAGCTCTTGTCAGTGAAAACAGGCTCCCAAACTCCGTTTTCGGCTGTGACGGCTTCCTGCAACCCTCTGCCAGAGAAAACAAGGCTCAGGAGGGCCGCACGAGCTCCGTTTTTGGCTCCAACTGCCTCCCGTAACCCTCTGCCAGTGAAAACGGAGCTCAGGAGGGCCGTGCGAGCTCCATTTTCAGCTGCAGCTGCCTCCTGCAACCATCTGCTAACAAAAACGGAGTTCAGGAGGGCCGCGCGAGCTCCGTTTTCAGCTGCCTCCTGCAACCTTCTGCCAGTGAAAATGGAGCTCAGGAGGGCCGCGCGAGCTCCGTTTTCGGCTGGAGCTGCCTCCTGCAACCCCCTGCCAGTGAAAATGGAGCTCAGAAGGGCCTCACACGGCCTTCCCAAGCTCCGTTTTCGCTGGTAGAGGTACCGCAGGCCAGTCCTTTGCTGTTTTCAGGGTACACCCCATGGGCCAGATCCAGACCCCAGCCCTTGAGTTTGACACCCCTGTCCTAGAACGATGTAAAAAAAAAAAACCAGTTCAAAAGACTTGTTCAAAAGTTTCTTTTTCACTCACAAAAGCCCTCCTCTGCTGATGTCCTCGTTAAATCTCAGCGCAGAAAAGTTTGTTTACTGGGTGAAAGTAGGAATAGTAGTGCAATGTTTCGTTCTAGCACTGTCTTAATTTCTTCAGTTCTCCGCCCGGAAAGGAATGGATCATATTTGTAATTACCGTTTAACTGGGTCATTCAAAGTTTCCAATCTTCACTTTCATTGCACTTTTTTAAAAAAAGCAAAGTGAGGAGGATTAATGTTTGTGCATTTGTGTTAATAATTCAGATAAGATTATGCGCTCCGGGGCCGCAAAATATTCAAATGTTTTCCCCAAAAATAGATTTCTGGATCTCGTTTTCTGCAATATAGATACATTCCTCAGTATTCAAAACTCAGTTTCCTCCCTTCTGGGCCTGGTTATGCAAAGAGGTCTAACAATAAAATGTTTTTCTTATAGTGATTTGTTTTGCCTGCTTCCGTGTGACTCTCGGCGCTTTGTCGGAAAATGAAAGGGTTGTGTGGAGTTTGTGTGTGACTTCAGGAGGGGGCTATTCCGATTTATGACCAAAGTTGAGCCCACAATTTCTGTTGTTAAGTGAGACATTAAGGAGAAATTTCCTGACAGTTAGAACAATTAATCAGTGGAACAACTTGCCTCCAGAAGTTGTGAATGCTCCAACACCGGAAGTTTTTAAGAAGATGTTGGATAACTATTTGTCTGAAGTGGTGTGTGTTTCCTTCCTAAGCAGGGGGTTGGACTAGAAGACCTCCAAGGTCCCTTCCTTGTAGGGCAGGACAAGAAGCAGTGGGTGGAGAGAAGCAACTTAGAACTAAGGAGAAATTCCCTGACAGTTAGAACAATTAACCAGTAGAACAACTTGCCTCCAGAAGTTGTGAGTGCTCCAACATTGGAAGTTTTTAAGAAGGTGTTGGATAACTATTGGTCTGAAGTGATGTAGGGTTTCCTGCCTAAGCAAGGGGTTGGACTAGAAGACCTCGCAAGGTCCCTTCCAACTCTGTTATTCTAAATTCTAAATTTATGATAAACACTTTATTGGCCAAGTGTGATTGGAAACACAAGGAATTTGTCTTCGGTGCAGAAGCTCTCAGTATACATCTAAGCAACAAGTCATCTATCATAATCATAAAATAACAATCAATCATAAATCATAAGAGACAACCCTGAATGATAGTCACAGGATGCTATATAAGCAATCAACATAAATAATAGGATACTAAATAAAAACAATCGACATAAATCATGAGATACAAACAAGTATCGTATGGCCTTCATTGTACATCATATATTGGTTAACGAAGTTATAATCATAAGAAGCGAAGGAAATAGGTAATAGGAAAGATGAAAAGATGAGAAGGAGAATAGAATAGAATAGAATAGAATAGAATAGAATAGAATAGAATAGAATAGAATAGAATAGAATAATGAATGGATTGGCATGGAATGGAATGGAATGGAATGGAATGGAATAGAATAATGAATGGAATGGAATGGAATAGAATTAATAGAATAGAATAGAATAGAATAGAATAGAATAGAATAGAATAGAAATAGAATAGAATAGAATAGAATAATGAATGGATTGGAATGTAATGAATGGAATGGAATGGAATAGAATAGAATAGAATAGAATAGAATAGAATAGAATAGAATAGAATAAAGATAGAATAGAATAGAATAGAATAGAATAGAATAGAATAGAATAGAATAGAATTCTTTATTGGCCAAGTGTGATTGGACACACAAGGAATTTGTCTTCGGTGCATAGGCTCTCAGTATACATAAAAGAAAAGATACGTTCATCAAGAATCATAAGGTACAACACTTAATGATAGCCATACAGTACAAATTAACAATCAGGAAACAATATCAATATAAATCATTAGGATACAAGCAAGAAAATTACAGTCATAAGTGGAAGGAGATGGATGGTGGGAATGATGAGAAGATTAATAGTAGTAATACTGTAGGTAATATAGACCTACTAGGTGGTTTAACATCCCAGGGGATAGGACAGTGCTGTGGGAATTAGTTGTTTAGCAGAGTGATGGCATGGGGGGAAAAAAACTGTCTTTGTGTCTAGTTGTTCTGGCGTGCAATGCCCTATAACCGTGATGGCGAACCTATGATACGGGTGCCCGAAGTGGCATGCAGACCCATGTCGCCTGGCACACGTGGCATCGCCTGTTCCTCTTCCAGGTTTCTGGCGTGCATGCACACGTGACAATCAGCTGGCTTTCGTGTTTGCGGTAGTGCTGGAAACTGAAAGATCTGGTCTTCCATTTTCCTGCGTGATCATGTGCGCCGGCCAGCTGATTGTCGCGCACGCATGCACGCCAGAAACCCAAAAGATTAGCTGGCCAGCACCAGAATTTTCGGGCACTTGGTGCTGAAAAGGTTCGCCATTCACTGCCCTATAGTGTCATCTTGCAGGAAGAAAGTTGAAACAGTTGATGTCCAGGATGCGAGGGGTCTGTAAATATTTTCCCAGCCCTCTTTTTGACTCGTGCAGTATACAGGTCCTCCATGGAAGGCAGGTTGGTAGCCATTGTTTTTTCTGCAGTTCTAACTATCCGTTGAAGTCTGTGTCTGTCTTGTTGGGTTGCAGAACCAAACCAGACAGTTATGGAGGTGCAGATGACAGACTCAATCATTCCTCTGTAGAACTGGATCAGCAGCTCCTTGGGCAGTTTGAGCTTCCTGAGTTGGTGCAGAAAGAACCTTCTTTGATGATATCGTTTTGATGTTAGGTGTCCATTTAAAGTCCTGAGATATTACAGAACCCAGAAATGTGAAGGTCTCTACTGTTGATACTGTTGTGTTGTGTTGTCTAGAGGTGGTAGAATAGGAGGGCTTCTCCTAAAATCTACCAAGGTGGAAACCAGTTTGTTGGGTTGGTACCTGTAAACCTCTCCTGGGCAGTGGGGGGTTTCAAATTTTTTTACTACCGGTTCTGTGGGTGTGGCTTGGTAGGCGTGGCTTGGTGGGTGTGGCATGGGAAGGATACTGTAAAATCCGCATTCCCTCCCCAATCCAGGGGAAGGTTACTGCAAAATCCCCATTCCCTCCCCACTCCAGGGAAAGGATACTGTAAAATCTCCATTCCCTCCCCACTCCAGGGGAAGGTTACTGCAAGATCCCCAGTTGGTACTCAGCAGGCAGAGAATAGATGGGGGCAAGGCCAGTCAGAATTTTTACTATCGGTTCTCCGAACCACTCAAAATTTCCGCTGCCGGTTCTCTAGAACTGGTCAGAACCTGCTGAAACCCACCTGTGCTCCTCGGTCTTTGTGGATGGAATCCTGGCAGGATCATTGACTGACGGTTAAACATCTGCTGAGCTTTCCCACTGGGTTCCACCGTTTCTAAGGAGACAAGAACCATCAAGCGATCTCATCTCTGGTTGATTTCACCTTGGCTCTCCGGCATCATGGCTTCAACGCTGCAATTGAAGGTATCTCTAGGAATCTTTGTTTTTCTCCACTCCTCTTCCCCTTGCACTGGTGCCTCTACTAAGAGGTGAACATGGGTTTTTTCCTCTCTCTCTCTCTCTCTCTCTCTTGAACCCCTTGCCTCTCTGCTTAGCTCAGCTGCCCACCTTCAGCCATGCAGTCCAGTATCTCGTACCGAAGGCCTCACAGGACCTGGTCGGCCATTCAAAGGATGCTGGGGCGTGTCCGCCAGCAATGGAAGCTGCTGGGCTTTTTTGAAATCAACGAGCAGCATGAATATTTTAAATTCACCTGTATGCTCAAAGAAGGGCTGAAGGCCTCCATCCAGAAGACCATCGATGAACCGGTCAGCATGGTAAGTTCCAGAAATACTTCTTCTTGTGCCATATCCGTCATCGGACGTTGGAGATCATGTAGGCCATCCTATTTTTGTCAACAGCTGCATGAAAAAGCGCTGCTGAGTTTTGTACAAACCGGTCCCTTAGGTTTTGAAGCCATGATGATGTTCTTCTGCCTGGATCTCCTTTGCCTTCCATCTTTCCCTGGAAGATTAAGCAAAGGATGCCGTATTTTTCTGGGTGTCGCATCACCATGTCCAAAATATTCTAACTTTCACTTTTTAATGGCTTTCATTATTTTCCTTGGCTTTCCCAGGTGGCTTATCACCTCCTCATTTCTGATTTCGTCAGCCCAACTTATATGTAACAGCCGTCTATAAATCCACATTTCAAATGCTTCTAGTCTCTTCAAGTGACTTTCTGCCAGAGACCAACTCTCCACTTCTTAGAGCAGGATAGAAAAGATGTAACATCTGACAGGCCTGATTTTCAGTTTTAGGCTTATGTTGTGACTGCAGAAGTTCTTTTTCAGATCCTAGTCCAGAAAGACTACGGGTTTCCCCCACCCCCATCCTTCCAGATTAGAAATCTTGTCCTAGAGACTTAAGAACGGTTGCAGGATTTGGGTATGGCATGGCTAGTCTAGAGAAAAGAAGGACTGGGGGGGGCATCTTAGAGAGCAGACAGCAGGAGGCCGATGTGGAGGCAGAGAAGACAGTTAGATTAAACATGAGTGATGTAGAGGGATACAAGATCCCAAGGGAGATCGATTAAACAGTCAATAAGAGTTGAAATACTAAAACGGGCAAGAGATGATGGATAGACATACAATAGACATACATCTTAATATGGGATTTGTTTTAGTAAAGGCTAAAAAATACAGCTAGAAATTAAAAATTGGGAAAATGTTATTATGCATACCCTTATAGGATAGAAGCTATTATAGTTAATACCGTGTTTCCCCGAAAATAAGACCCTGTCTTATATTTTTTTGAACCCTGAAATAAGCGCTTGGCCTTATTGCCATGAGCTCAAAAGCCCGATTGGGATTATTATCAGGGGATGTCTTATTTGGGGGGAAACAGGGTAGGTAGGTAGGTAGGTAAGTAGGTAGGTAGGTAGGTAGGTAGGTAGGTAGGTAGATAGATAGATAGATAGATAGATAGATAGATAGATAGATGATAGAGAGAGAGAGAGACAGACAGACAGACAGACAGACAGACAGACAGATATACATATACGTATAACGTATACGTGTGTGTGTATAAAAAAGAAAGAAAAAGAATGGTTTCAGGATTTGGGTATGTCTAGCCTGATGAAAAGAAGGACTAAGGGAGATATGATAGCAGTCTTCCAATATCTCAGGGGCTGCCCCAAAGAAGAGGGAGTCAAGCTATTCTCCAAAGCCCCTCAGGGCAGGACAAGAAGCAATGGGTGGAAACTCATCAAGGAGAGAAGCAACCTGGAACTAAGGAGAAATTCCCTGAAAGGGAGAACAATTAACCAGTAGTACAGCTTGCCTTCAGAAGTTGTGGGTGCTTCATCGTTGCTGGTTTTATAAGAAGGGGCTGGATAGTCACTTTTCTGGAACGGTCTCGGGTCTCCTGCTTGAGTAAGGGGTTGAACTAGAAGACCTCCAAGGTCCCTTCCAACTCTATTCTGATTGATTGATTGACCTCCAAAATCCCTTCCAGCACTATTCTGTGTATGTATGTATATATACTTTCCTGGGAGCCATAGCAAGGAATCTCTGAGGATGTTAGGTTTCCATGATTGTTGAGAAGACCAGATAGGAATGGAGGTTCTACCAACTCCATCCTTTCCTCTCTCTTCTGTAGGAGTCGCAAAAGCCATCTGATTTTCAAAGGGTGCTTAAGCAGATGCACGAGGTAAGAACAGCTGGATTTGTATTCTTAGCCCATGAATCCTAGAAGCCGAACGAAGCGTGCCCCAAGCAAAGAGATGGGCAAGCTACCTTTGACCATCCCCCAAGCATCTCGATCTTAGACTTGGGGTCGGAACTTGACACCTCACTGCCAGTCCGCCACGAACCCTGAGGGGAGGCTGGAAGGGAGATCGAGAGACCTTTGGGGAAAGTGAAATTGAACGGTGAGAATCGTTCTCTGCGAGAACCGAGGACGACTTCAAGGCCGTATCCCTGGGAGAGGAATGCCAACAGGTAGAGTGGTTATTTCCAACACATCTCTTTTAAAATTGATTGGACAATCAATGAGAGAAACCAGCAATGGGTATGGGACTAAGGAAGGAAAGTTACCTGGGAAAATTTGGCCCACCAATCCTTAGCTCTGTTTTTTTTTTTTCGCTACTGTAATTCACTTGACTTCCAGTAAACTCTACCTTTATCAATCAGTTCTTCAACCCAGGGGGGCAAACTGAAGAGCAGGTCTCCTCGGTTGACCTTTTCCTACACTTCTCTGTCTGCCTCTTGAGGTGATCCCCAGCTCCGTTCTTCTGCAGGGTTACGAGATGCGGACCTACGCAGCTCCCGTCTTTGCCCGTTTCCGGCAGTACCTTGGCATGATGGACACGGATTTCCAAAAGTCCTTGACGTGTGAGAGTTCGTACCTGCAATTCATCAGTAACTCTAAAAGCAAAGCTGACTTCTTCCTCACGTAAGGCATCGAAAGGGGGAAACCCAAGGAGAGAAATTCTTTTAAAAGGTCTTGTACTGGACAGGGCCAACAACCATACCAAACTACATTCATTTTGTTATATCTATCAACTATCTATTTCTCCATCCTTCCACCTACTCAACCTATAGTCTGTCTGTCTGTCTGTCTGTCTGTCTGTCTCTATCCATCCAATTTGTCTATCATCTATGACCTACTTATCTATTATCTATCTATCTATCTATCTATCTATCTATCTATCTATCCATCCATCCATCTCCATCCATCCATCCATCCTCCATCCATCCAGTTTTTCTGTCTATCTATCACCTGCCTATTTATTAACTATCTATCACCTATCAATCAATCTACCTATTTCTATCTATCCATCCACCTACTCAACCTACCATCCATCCATCTGGCTTGTCTATCTGCTACCTATCTGTCTATCTATCTATGATTACCTATCTATTAGTTATCTATCTTTTTTTTTTTTTTTTTTTTTTTTGAATTTGATTTTATTATAACATGTAGTAATACAATCGGTACATTTTGGTTCATTGGTGCAGTTATATACATATATACATCTGCATACATTATTGCTTGTCTTTTGTTGATATTGTTTCTTGGAGCTAGATTTAATTTCAAACATTTAAAAATAATAGTGCTCAACTCCCTAAGACTAAATCTAATACTATTCATATAGATTTTGTTAATTAGTTAAAATTTAATCTCTATTACCTTCTTTATTTCTTTCCCCCATCCATTCGTACCACATGTCCCACACGCTATAAAATTCTGAATCTTCTCTGTCATTAAGTTCTGAAGTCAATTTGTTCATTTCGGCGCACTCCAAATATTTTTCCAATAACATGTTCTTGAGGTGGTATTTGTTTTTCTTTCCAATACTGGGCAAAGAAATTCTAGCGGCTGTCAGAATATGTATAATTAAATACTTTTTCTTTTTTGCATATTCAGTTTTCAAAATTCCCAGAGAAAAGCTTTTGGGTCAAAATCAAAATTTTCTTTTATTATTTCTCTAATCCATACCCATATCATCCTCCAGAATTTTTGTGCCTGATTACATGTCCACCAGCAATGATAAAAAGTACCCTGCTGATGGTCACATTTCCAACATTTAGGGCTCGAATTGGGTAGATCTCGCTATCCTGGGCTGGGGCCATATGCCATCTATAAAACAGCTTGTATTGGTTTTCCTTATAAGCCGTCGCCTTTGTCATTTTAAGGTTGTTATTCCATATTGAATCCCATTCGTTCAAATTTATATTCTGTCCTATATTTTTGGCCCATGCTAACATCGTTTCTTTAACTACTTCCTCTGCCATATCATACTCCAATAAATAATTATATAATTTAGCTAAAATTTTCGTCCGTACCCATCCATATCTTATCAAATCCATTTATGCTCATTTCAATGCCGAATTCCTCCTTATCTTTTTTATATCTGGATTTAATTTGGTTATATGGCCACCAGTCTATAGAAATACCTTGTTCCATCAATTCTTCCCTTGTTTTAAGGTTCCCTCCCCCATCTAATAATTCATTGTATCTGAACGTTTTACCCATTTCTAATACATTTGGATATATTATAGCCTCCATGGTGGAAAGCCATCTCGGAATTTTCCTATATGCTTCTGTCTCATCTCTCCCCATATTTGTATCAAGATCTCCCTTATTTTATGTCTATGGAAGTAAGTTTTTATCTTCTTCCCAGTATCCCAGAGATATGCATGCCACCCTTCTGGAGATCATACCCTTCTAGAGTTAACAGTCTTTTATTTCTTAGGGTTGCCCATTCTTTCAGCCATACTAGGTTTGCAGCTTTTTGATATAACTCCCATTTAGGTAATCCGAAACCCCCTCTTTCCTTCTTGTCCTGTAAATTCCTAATCGCTATCCTTGGTTTCTTTCCCTCCCAAATAAATTTCCTGATGATGCTATTGAGCTCCAGAAAGAATTTTTATCTAATTTAACAGGGACCGTTCGGAATAGATACAATAACTTGGGTAATATGCTCATTTTTATTGCCGCGATTCTGCCTAATAATGATATCTGTAGTCTTCCCCACTTTTCCAGATCCTGTTTAATATTTCTAATCAATGGTAAATAATTATCCTCTCTGAGGGCCGAGCACCTTGATGAAATCCAGACCCCCAGTATTTTACCTTCTTGGCGATTTGGATCTCCATTGTTTCTTCCAGTACTTTTTCCTTGCCTCCGTCATATTTGTATTAGTTATCTATCATGTAGCTATCAGTCTATCTCTATTGATCCAACCACCCACAGCTTGTCTGTCTGTCTATCTATCTATCTATCTATCTATCTATCTATCTATCATCTATCCATCCATCCATCCATCCAGTTTTTCTGTCTGTCTATGATCTGCCTATTTATTAACTATCTATCACCTATCAATCAATCTACCTATTTCTATCCATCCATCCACCTACTCAACCTACCATCCATCCATCTGGCTTGTCTGTCTGCTATCTGTCTATCTATCTATGATTTACCTATCTATTTATCTATTATCTAGCTATCAGTCTATCTCTATTCATCCAGCCACCCATAGCTTGTCTGTCTGTCCATCCATCATCTATCTATCTATCTATATCTATCTATCTATCTATCTATCTATCTTATCTATCTATCTTTCCATCCATCCAGTTTATCTGTTTACCATCTATCTGTCTATCTATGATCTACCTATTTATTAACTATCACCTATCAATCAATCTACCTATTTCTATCCATCCATCCACCTACTCAACCTACCATCCATCCATCTGGCTTGTCTATCTGCGACCTATCTGTCTATCTATCTATGATTACTTATCTATTAGCTATCTATCATCTAGCTATCAGTCTATCTCTATTCATCCAACCATCCACAGCTTGTCCGTCCGTCCATCCATCATCTATCTATCTATCTATCATCTATCTATCTATCTATCTATCATCTATATTTGTTTATCATCTATATCTATCTATCATTATCTATCGTTATCCTATCTATCTATCTATCTATGTATCTATCTATCTATGTATCTATCTATCTATCTATCTATCTATCTATCATTAATTCCCCACTGTATTATTGTTTATACATACTAAAATAAGATGAAAAGGGGGAGGAAAACCCCCCCCGCTAAATACAGTATCTACTTATTCAATTCCTGAATTTTCCCTCCTCCTTTGCCCTCCAGTCAACACAACATTATTGACTAACATCCTCTAAATGAGAGTTTGTGTTGTTCTTTTCAAAGAGCACGTCAAAAACACATCAAGAAAAGTCTTGCTCCTTCTGGAAAAGAGGGGTGAACAGCCTTACACACACACACACACACACACCCATCTACCTTGCCGTAGCCGTTTCTTCTCCCCTTGGCAGGTTCGACAAGCGTTATTTCCTGAAGACGCAACGGAAACGCGAGATCCGGTTCCTCCTCACTAACCTTTCCAAATACCTGGATCACTTGGAGAGATACCCGCACTCCATCCTTGTGAAATTCCTGGGTAAGGCTGAGCCATCCGCTGGCCAACTCAACGGGTAACGGAAAAGAAACAAAAAGCTGTTTCAAGAGGAAGAGCTACATCTTCCTCTTCCAAGTGTTTCGTCTTTTGCTCTGCCCCACAGGTGTTTACAGCATCATTGCCCCTCAAGAGAAAAAGGTAGGCAGTCTTCAAACTCCAGCCAAAATTTGCAGTGTATGATCAAATTCCTCTTAATGTGAATCAGCCGTGACCAGCCCACTCCCAAAATCTCATCACTCTCATTTCCATCTCGTTTCTTCCATGAGAGAGAGAAACAGAAACAGAGAGAGAAAAAGACAAAGAGAAACAGAGACAGAAAGAGAGGGAAGAGAGAGAGAAACAGAGAGAAGCAGAGAGAGAGAAAGAGAGACGAGAGAGACAAAGAGAGAAACAGAGAAACAGACAGAAAGAGAGGGAAGAGAGAGAAACAAAAGCAGAAACAGAGAAAGAGACAGAGAGAAACAGAAACAGACAGAAAGAGAGGGAAGAGGGAGAGAGAAGCAGAAACAGAAAAAGACAGAGAGAAAAAAGAAACAGACAGAAAGAGAGGGAAGAGGGAGAGAGAAACAGATACAAAGAGGGAAGAGAGGAAGGGAGGGAGAGAGAGGGACACACAGAGACAGATAGATAGGGAGGGAGGAAGTGAAGGAGAGAAGGGGAGAGAGAGACAGAGAGGACAAAGTGGGAGGGAGGGAGAGGAGAGAGAGAAAGGGAGGGGGAGTGGCAGAGACAGACCGGGATAAAAAGGGAGGGAGAGGAAGAGGGAGGAAGAGAGGGAGAGGGACAGAAAGAGAGAGAGGGACAGAGAGAGGAAGACATAGAGAGAAACAGATCTCAACACTCTCATTTTCATCTCCTTGTTTCTTCCAAGAGAGAGAGACAGAGGGAGGGAGAGATGTTCATTGCGGGGCTGGTCTTCCTCTGGGATCTCCCACCTCCCCATTATTTTTGATGGCTCTCGAGAACCAACGTTGGCTTTTGATCCTTCAACTCTTCCATCAGGTTCAACCTGCCCATCCGCTCACCCTTTCTGTTTCTCCCCGTAGAGATACTTCATCATCATGCAAAGCGTCTTCTATCCACATGAGAAGATTAACGAACGGTGAGTTGTCCAACACTGGTTTCTGAGAGATGGAAGATGGCCGAGCTTGGCTGAAGATGAGGTCCATGAGTCTATCTTCTCCACATTTCTCTCAAGAAGACTCAAGCACTCAATTCAGTGCCGTAAAACATATTCCTTTACGACTGGATTCCTAGCTGTCCTTTTAGATCTCTTTGGGATGAGATGTAGAACCTCCTTGCCATCAACCAATGATAAAGCGTCTTACAGATGGGTGGACTTCAACTCCCAGAATTCCCCTGAATTTATAGCCACTGCTAAGAATTCTGGGACCCGAACCCGTCTGGATGTTGTTCCAGGCTGAGGAACACTCTAACCCTATCCTTACTACAAGCTGAATCCACGTGGACTGATGTTCCCGATTTAATGTGTTCCTGCAGGTATGACATCAAAGGGTGCCAAGTCGGACGCTGGACAGAGCCCACGGTAGACAGCAGTGAAGTCATTGTCGTTTTTAAGGACTGCGACTTTGGAGGCAAGGTGATCACAATTAGTAAGTTTCTGCTCGCCACGGTACATGTGATCTGAAATCTTGGATCAGTTAGGATGTCATACTAAAATTATACAACTGAAATGGTGGGTTTCAAAAAATTTTTACTACCAGTTCTGTGGGTGCGGCTTGATGGGCGTGGCAGGGGAAGGATACTGTAAAATCTCCATTCCCACCCCACTCAAGGGGAAGGTTACTGCAAAATCCCCATTTCCTCCCAATCAGCTGGGACTTAGCAGGCAGGGAATAGATGGGGGCGGGGCCAGTCGGAATTTTTACTACCAGTTCTCCGAACTACTCAAAATTTCCACTACCGATTCTCCAGAAATATCCCATGCAAGATATTTAATACTGGCTAAGAACGTCTGAGGCCGTAATTCCCAGTTTTGAATATCGGGCCAAGTCGAACCCTAAATTTGATTTTTTTTTTAACTTGATGATGGGGATGATGATGTTGCCCATTAAGTTGTGTCTGATTCTTGGCGATTCTATGGGCCAAGTCTTTCCAGATCTTCTGGAGTTGTTCTATGCTCTGGCTGATGCCAACTTTGATGGCATCCAGCTACCATGTCTTTTGACTTAATTCCAGATAAATAATAACATAGAGTAGCACAAGGACTTTCCAGTTGTTGTTGTTGTTGTTCCTCCTCCTCCTCCTCCTCCTCCTCCTCCTCCTCCTCCTCCTCCTCCTTCTTCTTCCCTCCTCCTCTTCCTCCTCCTCTTCTCCTTCTTCCTCTTCCTCTTCCTCTCCTTCTCCTTCTCCTTCTCCGTCTCCTTCTCCTTCTCCTTCTCCTTCTGATTATGATTATTATGATTATTATGATTATTATATTTACTTTATTCATTAAACATGAAACTCAGTCAACTGAACATTCAAAACCGCATCACAGATATCATTGACTGGTGTTAATGGTTGATACGGGTTGTTGCCAGCGTCCTAGGTATCAACCAAGTACCTTCTTAAGATATATGATGTTCCAAGTAGCGCAGTTTTTTTGCAGTTCCGCTGGTGTTATTGCAGGAAGCTGCAGTTTGTTGATGTATCTTATAAAATTCTTGCACATGGTACCAAGTGCCCTGATGACAATGGGTATCAATGTTACATGTTTCATCCATAGCCGTGTAGTTTCGATGGCCAGGTTGCGATATTTCATGATTTTTTCCAGTTCTTTTTCTTCGACTCTGGCATCTCCTGGTATCGTGATGTCAATAAATTGTACGTTTCAGTTTTCGACAACGGTGATGTCTGGCTTGTTGTGTTCCAAGTGACGATCCATCTGTATTCGAAAGTCCCACAAGATCTTCACTTTCTCATTTTCTATAACTTTTTCCACTTTATGTTCCCATGATTTTTGGGATAAGTCGTATTTTTTACATAATGACCAGTGGATTAATTTAGCAACTCGTGTCTAGCTTTGTAATCAGTTTGTGCAATTTTGCTGCATTCACATATTAAATGTGAAACAGTTTTGACTTTGTCGTCGCAAAGTCAGCAGTTTGGATTGTCGGTGGATTTTTGTATCTTTGCTTTCATGGCATTAGTTTGTAGTGCTTGTTCTTGAGCAGCCAGTATTAAACCTTCCGTTTCTTTCTTGATGGTTCCCATCTTAAGCCATGCCCATGTCAAGTTGTCATCACATGTTCCTTCAATATTTTTCAAGTGCTGTCCGTGCAAAGCTTCGGGTTTCCATCTATTTAATCTGTCATCCGGCTGTTTTTCCTTATATTCTGCCTTTGTTTCTGTTGTTTTTATAATGTTCTCCATTTTCATAGCCTGCAGCAATTTTTCTGTACTTTGGTTCACATAATCATTCAAACTTCATTTTTCTTCTTCTACAGTTTGATGGATTTGCAATAGTCCTCTGCCCCCTATTTTCCTTGGCAGGTGCAACCTGTCGATGTCACTTCATGGATGTAAAACATGGTACATATTCAAAAGTTTGCGCGTTTTCCAGTCCAAGTTTTCCAGTTCAGCCAAAGTCCAGTTGATGATTCCAGCTGAGTAGCGTATCACTGGAACTGCCCACGTATTAATGCCTCTAATTATGTTTCCAGCATTCAGTTTTGATTTTAATATTTTGCGGACCCTCCTGATGTATTCCTTTTGCGTTGGCTCTTTGACTTTTCCATTCAAGATGTTATCTGTTTCCAATATGCCTAGGCATTTGTAACCATCATACTTTGCTAATGCTTTTACTATGTTTCCATTTCCAGGTTCTATTCCTTCTATTTTTTTCATTTTTCCTTGCTGCGTGGATAATATAGCACATTTTTCAAGTCCAAAGTTGATTTTGATGTCGCTGCTGAACAGTTGAACTGTGTTAAGTATTGATTTAAGTTCAGTGAGGCTTTTCGCATACATTTTTAAGTCATCCATGTATAGTAGATGGTTTATCTTGCCATGTTGGCTTGAGATTTGGTGGTATCCCAGTTTTGTGTTTCGTAGGATTATTATCAATGGAATTAATGCGATGTTGAACAGTACTAGTGAAAGTGAGTCCCCCTGGAAGATTCATCATCAATAATAATAATAATAATAATAATAATAATAATAATAATAATAATAATAATATTTGCTGGCCTGTAGCATGCTCAGAATTGGAAACCTTTGTAGTTTGAAACTACAGCTGTTTGGAGCATGGAAGCTTGGCACTCAAATTCGCTAGAACTCAGAACATTTCCAATAAAAACAGAACAATTTTAGTATATTCCTGGCAAGATTGGAGCAATCTGATGGGAATATTTCAGGCTGAAAATGCTATGTATAGAGTAACCCTTGTTTTAAAAGGGACTGAGGGTGCCAACATTTGGAGGGCTACAAGGGCATCGGAGTTCTTAGGAGGTGGGAGAGCTGATCTGATTCTGGAACCATTGGGAGATATCCCTGCTTTCTGGGTCCAGAGGGCATCAAGCCTCTCCCCTTCTCTCCTCCACCCAGATCAAGAGCAGACCTGGTTGCTGCAACAAGTGAAGTTGGACACCCAGTTCCTCAAAGCTTTGCATGTGATTGACTACAGTTTGCTGGTGGGCCTGCAACCTCTCCATGATGATGACCAGTTCCTGGACAACACGCTGGGAAATATATTAGCCAGGACAAGATTGTGAGAGTTTTGCCAGGATGGGTGGGTGGGTGGGTAGAGGAGCCCCGTGTGTAACACTCTGAATCTTGGCTTTATAAATCATAATCAAAACCAAGGGAATCCCATTAGCCTCAACATCATCAGAGGTTTGCAAGATCAGATGGCATGAAGGGAGGGAGGAGGGATGGTTGGTTGGTTGGTTGGTTGGTTGGATGGATGGATGGATGGATGGATGGATGGATGGTTGTTGGTTGGAGGGAGGGAGGGAGGGTGGGATGGATGGTTGGTTGTTGGATGGTGGAGGGGGAGGGATGGTTGGATGGATGGATGGATGGTTGGATGGTTGGATGAATGGTTGGGAGGGAGGGAGGGATGGTTGTTGGGTGGATGGATGGATGGTTGGTTGGAGGGAGGGAGGAGGGTGGGATGATGGTTGGTTGGTTGGATGGTTGGACGGGGGAGGGATGGTTGATGGATGGATGGATGGTTTGATGTTTGGATGAATGGTTGGGAGGGAGGGATGGTTGGTTGGGTGGATGGATGGATGGTTGTTGGAGGAGGGAGGGAGGGTGGGATGGATGGTTGGTTGGTTGGATGGTTGGAGGGGGAGGATGGTTGGATGGATGGTTGGATGGTTGGATGAATGGTTGGAGGGAGGGAGGGATGGTTGGTTGGGTGGATGGATGGATGGATGGTTGGTTGGAGGGAGGGAGGGAGGGTGGGATGGATGGTTGGTTGGTTGGATGGTTGGTTGGTTGGATGGTTGGACGGAGGGATGGATGGTTGGATGGATGGATGGATGGATGGATGGTTGGATGAATGGTTGGGAGGGAGGGGGGATGTTGTTGTGATGGATGGATGGTTGGTTGGAGGGAGGGAGGGAGGGTGGGATGGATGGTTGGTTGGTTGGATGGTGGACGGGGAGGGATGGTTGGATGGATGGATGGATGGTTTGATGGTTGGATGAATGTTGGGAGGGAGGGAGGATGGTTGGTTGGTGGATGGATGGATGGTTGGTTGGAGTGGGAGGGAGGGTGGATGGATGGTTGGTTGGAGGGTGGAGGGAGGTGGGATGGATGGTTGGTTGGATGGATGGTTGGATGGTTGGATGAATGGTTGGGAGGGAGGGAGGGATGGTTGGTTGGTGGATGGATGGATGGTTGGTTGGAGGGTGGGAGGGAGGGATGAATGGATGGATGGATGATTGGTTAGTTGGTTGTTCGATGGTTGGTTGGTTGGATGGATGGATGGATAGATGGTTGGAGGGTGGGAGGGAGGGATCGTTGGCTGGCTGGCTGGTTCATTCATTCATTCATTCATTCATTCATTCATTCATTCTCTATCCTCCAACAACTCAGAATTACTTCCTACCTTAACACAGTGTTTCTTAACCCTGATATCTATATGGACTTCAACTCCCAGAATTCCCCATACAACACGCTTGAAGATGGGTAGCTATCAACTCCTAGAATTCCCCAGTGAATCATGCAGTTGTTAAGTTAGTAACATGGTTGTTAAGTGAATCTGGCTTCCCCATTGACTTTGCTTGTCAGAAGGTCCCAAAAAGAGGATCAAATTACCCCGGGACACTGCAACGGTCATAAATGTGAATTCAGGTTCCCAAGCATCCAAATTCTGATCTCGTGATCACGAGGATGCTACAAATGTCATAACTGTGAAAAACAGTCGTAAGTCGCTTTTTTCAGGGCCGGTGTAAGTTCAAACGGTCCCTAAACAAACATCCGTCAGCAAAGACACCTGGAACACAGGTGCGTCTGACCTCCATTTTTTCCCCCTGCCACCAGGTCCCTCAGCTGTGAGTATCCTCGCCGCAACATTCCCAGAGTTTCCTCCAACACGTCTTCCAGCAGCTCCTCCAGTTATGAGCATATCCTCCGGCTCTATCCAGATTACTTGTCTCCCTACTTGAGACCTGACCGACCACCGGAGCAGTTGATCCGAAGTGAGGGTTTTATGCGTAACGTGGTAACGCCGTTCCTCATGCAGAACAGCTACGAGGACATGAGCTGCATCGTGGGCAGCGCGCTCCATTCCTCCATCCCCTCCGATTTAACCAATGAGTCCTTCGCCGCACAGCATCGCCGGATGCTGCCCGCCTCCAAAAACCCTCTACACACGATCGACGGGCCGGACTACCGCTATTACGTAGGCATCATTGACCTCTTCACGGTCTTCACTTTCCGCAAAAAACTGGAATGCTTATGGAAGAGCATCCGTTACCGGGGTCAGCAATTCTCTACAGTCGAACCTTCTTACTACGCCCAGAGATTGTGTCAGTGGGTGGAAAGCCACACTATATGAAACTGGAAAGGAGGCGGTGGGCCAGTTGTAACTGAAAGTAGGGCTCTTCTCGGAAGGTCTCTTCTCGGAGGTTCTCCCGGTCCCTGCAGATCAGTATTCAAGTTTCAACCCAAGTCACCTCTTGTGATTTTATTGGTGACCTCTTGGCTACCCAAGAGATGAAGCTGAGTGAAATTTCCCTAGAAATAGGCCACTTGGCAAGCAAGGATGGGTGAGGTTCTAGAGGACATCTAGGTGGTGGCATTGCAAAAACTAGGTGGACACCTCAACCCTGCGGACATTGCAATCAGCGGCACTGAGTCCCTCAAAGTCAGAGAGAACAGCACGGGGGGAGGGGGCACCATCCAGTCTTCTCCCAAACGAGCTGTGTCCTCCCGCAACCATTACTTGTCCTCCAGAGCTGTAGACGGTGCAGTCCATCTTGGGTGCTCTGTAGGCCAACCCAATCCAGGCGGGTGCGGGGGTTAATCAAGAGCTCCTTCCTCAAATGATTAAGGGTCCCCACCCCACGTGGGGCAAAGAAAGGAGGAGAATTTGGATTGAGAAGAATAAAGAGCTTCCAGAGAAAGGACTCGACTGGTTCTTTCAAAACCCACTTTGGAAGATCTCCAAGGATGGCTTCAGCCCTTCCAAGTCTTCTTCCCTAGTGACCTCACTACCCCGGGGGGAGGGGGTGTATCCATCTGTCTCAGAAGGGGCCTGTACAGTGGTCTTGATGCTGAATGATGGGGCCTCTTTGCCAAGCTGACTTTGGGGGAGCTCTTTGGCCATTCCCCCAATTTCGTACCATGTCTCAAGGTCAAGGTTCCCCTCACACATATGTGCTAGTCATTCACGACTCTAGGGGGCGGTGCTCATCTCTGTTTCAAAGCCGAAGAGCCAGCGCTGTCTGAAGACGTCTCCGTGGTCATGTGGCCGGCATGACTCAACGCCAAAGGCTCACGGAACGCTCTTCCCTTCCCACCAAAGGTGGCCCCTATTTTTCTACTTGCATTTTTTTTTTACGTGCTTTCGAACTGCTAGGTTGGTAGAAGCTGGGACGAGGAACGGGAGCTCACCCTGTATACGCATTAGGGATTCGAACCGCTGAACTGCCGACCTTTCGATCGACAAGCTCAGTGTCTTAGCCCCTGAGCCACGGCGTCCCTGGTGAGCTACCACGTCCCTGGAGAGTAAGATCATGTCGTCTTCTCCTCCAAATGTTACTTTTTTTTTTTTGCTCCCCCCAAAAAAGGTGAGGAGCAGTTGTCTCACCTTTCCAGCCCAAATGGACAGCCAGCGTCACCCTTGGCTAGCTTTGGTACCTTGGCAGATGCCCAAGGAGCCACCATCAGTCCCATCCTCCCCAGGCTATTGGCTGATGGCCCCCTTGAAGCTTTGAGCAACATGGAGGCTTGGCCAATGGCCTTCCTTGGATTCCGAAAGGTAAACCTGTTTCAAGGAGACCTAAACATTTGAGAGATATTGGCTCAGTGAACCAAGCTAAGAAGAAGTGAATCTAGTAGAACATAGAGAGGAAACTTCTCTTCCAGGTCTTCAATTACGTCACTGATCAGCTGCATGTCATACCTATGCTGTGTCACTCTGCCTTTTGCTTAGATGATCTACAAAAAGGAAACAGGAAAGCGACAGGAGAAGCTCTTCCTTCTGCAGATCACCTGATTTCTCAGGTAATAAGAGAAGGACTCAAGAGTGGGGCGTTGGCCTAGAGGCGAGCTCTTGCCTCACAATCAGGAGACTGGGAGTTCGATCCAGTGGTGAAATCCAATTTTTTTTACTACCGGTTCTGTGGGCGTGACTTGGGCGTGGTGTGGCTTGGTGGGCGTGGCTTAGTGGGTGTGGCAGGGGAAGGATACTGCAAAATCTTCATTCCCAGCTCACTCCAGGAGAACGATATAGCAAAATCTCCATTCCATCCCCATTCCAGGGGAAGGATATTACAAAATCCCCATTCCCTCCCCACTCCAGGGGAGTGATATTGCAAAATCTCCCTCCCCACTCCAGGGGAAGGATACTACAAAATCCCCATCCTTCCCCACTCCAGGGGAACAATATTGCAAAATTTCCATTCCCACCCCACTCTGGGCCAGCCAGAGGTGGCAAACTACTCAAAATTTCCGCTATTGGTTCTCCGAACTGCTCAAAATTTCCACTACCAGTTCTCCAAACTATGTAGAATTTCTGCTATCGGTTCTCCGAACTACTTAGAATTTCCGCTACCAGTTCTCCAGAACCTGTCAGAACCTGCTGGATTTCACCCCTGGTTCAGTCCTAGGTGGAAGCAGATATTTCTCTCTCTGGACACGATGAGAATATATCTGCTGAATATGATTCCGCATTGGCGACAGGAAGGGCATCCGGCCAGTAAACACTCAGCTCCATTCAGTTGCCCAGACTCCACCCCGCAAGGGGTCATTAAAAGAAGATGATAAGAAAAGGACTCAGCTATGTCAAGAACTCTACAGGGTTGGGCTGATGGACAGCCCATGGAAGTGGGGATAGATGCATTGCACCTCGACAGATATTTTGCATAGGATGAAGGTGTCGATGTGCAAAGACCAATCATGAAAGGAAGAGAACTTTGGAGAAACATCTCCAAAATAAAATCAATCTGAGTGTCAACAAGAGTTCACCTGTGAAATGACAGCCATGGGATTCGTTGAGATTCCTCCCAATCAAGTTCTGTGTGTTGGGTCAACACAGCCAGCTCTAACTCCACATAATTTACACCCCAATCATGACGGTTTCCTCCCTTCTCCCCCCACCCCCGAGTGTGTCATCAATCACATTCGCCAACGGAGCAATTTCACGGGTTGTAGAGACCACTCCCCTCCGGCCGCTGTGGGTAACTCTGGGAGACAACCTTGAGAGAGATAAGTCTGGAATGTGCATCTCTCTTTGGTTGTCCATTCTGTTTCCTCGGTTTCCCATCCTCCCTTGCCTACGGCAACTCGAGAGCAGTCCAGGGATGCTTTGCGAGTTGACACCATGGACCTCCTAAAACCAGGCGACCAATACGATGCCCACCAGGTCCTCGGACTTTGATGGCCATCGCTGCCAAATGGCCCCCGTAGGACACGGGATTTGGGGATCCACAGTCCAAGGCGCCTGAAAAGCTAGGGCTTGCAGCCTGTAGGGTGCCAAACCCCAGAGGGCCACCAGAGGGCAGCAAAGCAACGCAAGAAAGGGATTTCTTTGGTGCCCTCCTGTGGTTTTCTCCAGTTTTGCCACCCTTTGAAAGATAGGTTAGCCGCAAGCAGATAAACCCAGAGGAAGTTTAAGGCTTGGGTGGGGTGAAAGAAGAACGGATGTAATCTAGACTTGCACACCTCCTGGACCACAAGCCTATCAACCCCACCCCATCTTAGTATCTTGTGTGAACTTGCCCCCCCCCCGGCTTCAGAACCAGGAATGGTGGCTTGTTGAAGCCCCATGGTGTGCGACCTTTGTTTTCCATGCTGCCTGGCAGGCTGGTCTGTCTGTCTCCTGCCCACTCCACTCGCCCATAAATCTGGTTCCCCCCACTCCACCCTCCCCCCGGGCCATGAGATCCTAAGCCAACCCTCCTTCGACGCTTCCGCGCAAGAAAAAGGCGACCATGGAGAGCGCAAACTTCGCGTATTTTGACAGCCGATTGCCTGGTGCGCCCTGGCGCAGCGGTGGGGGAAGCCCGCCTGGCAGGAGAGTTGGGGGGGCGGGCGGTGGGTGGGTGGGTGGAGCGTGGGGGGGGTGGGGTGATCCGAGCGGAGCCTGCGCTGCTTTGCAGAGCTCTTAAAAGGGCAGCTGGAGATTAACGGGGCCGCCAGCGCCAGGCGCTTTTGGAGAGGCGATCGCGCGTGCGATGCTGCGGGTTCCTTTGGCCAAGCTGGTAAGTGGTTGTTTGGAGAGCGAAGCCCCGTCTGCCTTGGAGCCAAGAGAAACCCCCGGTTGGGGGCGGGGGACAACTCTCTACAGGAAGGCGGAGAGAGAGAGACGCCCTCCGACTCTCCCACCCCCATCCCCCTTGCCATCCTCGCCCTTTTCCCAGGACGCGCCCTTGGCACTGGTGGGTACCCCCGGGGCGCGCGCGGCTGGCAAAAGAGGCTGCCCGCCGCGTCCTCTCTTTCTCTCTCTCTCTCCCTCCTCTCTCTCTCTCTCTCTCTCTCTCTCTCTCTCTCCAAAACCGCAGGCTCTTTTTCCGCATCCCCCTGGCGCCCTCTTTTCCCTTGGCACCGGGCACCGCTGCCCTCGCCTGCCCTGCCCAGCCTTTTCCCCTCCTCCTTCTCCCCCCCTCGACCGCTTGCTAGGAATGAATCGCCGCAGATAGAAGTCGGGTGGGGAGGGATGTCTCTTTTCCCCACTGCGCTTTGGAGAAAAGACTCTGGGGCATCCTTCTCTTCCCTCTTCTGCCCTCCTGGCCCTGAGCTCTCCTCCCGTCCGCGCGGATTTTGGGTGGTTCAGCTGTTAAATCCTTGTTAGTTGATTTCTTTCTTTCTTTCTTTCTTTCTTTCTTTCTTTCTTTCTTTCTTTCTTTCTTTCTTTCTTCTTTCTTTGTCTTCTCTTCTTCTTCTTTCTTTCTTTCTTTCTTTCTTTCTTTCTTTCTTTTTGCTAGAAAAGGGGACAAAATTATTCCTAATGGTAATCCATGGCTTTCCTCTTAAGAACGTTGGGCGCCAGCTTTTGAAAACAGCTGTGGCTCGCCAGATGTTGCCAGACTACAACTCCTAGCATCCTCTGCTGGGAAGAGAGGGGGTTTGCTGGGAATCGTAGTTTCACCGGCAAAAAAAAAAAACAAAAAAACTGTGGTCTGTTTCCTAGCCCTGAACAGATCACACTTGGGCAAAGTTAGAATTCCCCCGTCTTCTTTTGAGAAATTGGCCAACTGACTTCCTTAATCATCAGTTATGTTAATATTAAACCAGCATAGTTGTCAGGGGAGGGGAGAAAAAAAATGATGAAATGGTTTTGTGTTTCTCTGGTTGTCAACTAGTTACAACAGAGCCGGTGTGATGAAATCTACAGGCAGCTAAGAAATTTAGTTTTGAAATGAGGCTTGCAAAATCAAAGGCCTTCCTTTCTCTGGATAATATATTTACCAATTTGGCATTCTTTTTTTTTAATTATTATTATTTTATTTTTAAACAAAACTTAAAACATAAAACATAAAACAACCATCATCCATTACAACTACAGAAAGTGCATCGATAGGTTACAAATCTTTTGTGCTTCATCCCATATCCAAAATTCTCTTATTTGACAATTTATTATATCCCTTGTATTATTATTCTCATTTACCATTCTTTTATTGCTTTTAAAAAAAAAAAAACCACCAACCTCCTGATTCTGATGACTTGCGTCATGTTCTAATTTTTTTTTTTAATTTGATTTATATGCCCTCCCTTCTCCGGAGACTCAGGGCGGCTTACAAGGCATTAAGCAATATCCTTCATACTTTTGTATATTTTATACAAAGTCAGCTTATTGCCCCCACAAACCGGGTCCTCAATTTACCTACCTTAGAAAGGATGGAAGGCTGAGTCAACCTTGAGCCTGGCGAGATTCAAACCTGAAGTAATTGCAGGCAGCTGGATCGGCAGTCAGGATGTTAAGATTTAAGTTTCTAGCTCTCATGATTCTGGGGGCAAAGCTCTGCCCAGATTTGGGCTGAGCTGCTGTAAAAAGTAAAAATTCAGAATAAATTCAGCTCTTAAGCGTTCGCCGATAATTGTCTTGGCTGCAGGGCAGAAATGATTTAGAATTGGATCCAGTATTTACAATTTACAATTCCATCCAGTTGTGTTTTGGTGTTTTTTTTAAAAACTTTATTTTAGAGCCTGGGGTATTCCTTTCTAAATCCTGTGTGTGTGTGTGAGCTACAGCAGTATTTCTCAATCTTATTCATGGTGTCTTGGACTTCAATTCCCAGAATTCCCCCGTCAGCAGGGGAATTCTGGGAGGTAAATCCATACACCTTCAGGGGCAGCGGTCACCAACTGGCGGTGGTCCACGAGAAAATTTTGGTGGTCCTCAGGAAAATTATTTGCATTTTTTATTTTGCACTAAATCAGAAGTCCTCAAACTACGGCCTCTGGGATGGATACGTGCAATGAAGGTTTGTGTTGCTGCAGAGAGTCTCCCTCTTCGGGGTCTTCTTATGTGGGTCGGAGGGGGGCAGAAATTCCGACTCGGGGTCTGCTTCGGCCTCCTGGTGTGGGGCTTTGGGCGAAGGCTGGAGGGAAGAGCCGCTGGTGGCGAAGAGCCGGAGGGCCTCGTTCCAGTGGGACTGCATCATGGCCTGGAACTGGCTGACCATCTCAGCCCTCTGAGCTTCCAGGCGCCGGTACCTGGCCTTGCACTCCTGCAGGTCTTCCCTCTGCTTGGAAAGCCCATGTTCCTAGTCCTCAGTGAGGTGCTTCTGCTGAGCCTCCTTCTCGGCCAGATCCAATCTGAACTGAGCTGTTTTGCCAACTCTTTTCTCATGGTGGCTGCTTAGCTCCAACAACTGTTGGAGCCCTAAGGAGGCCAGGCAGGCAGGTGAAGAGGGGAGGGAGGAGTAGAGACCGGTGAGGTGCCCCTCCACATGAGTGACATCGAGTTGGCCACGCCCGCCCAGTCACATGACTACCTAGAAACGCCCACCCAGCCGGTCATTAGACAGATCGTATTAGTGGTCCGCGGGATTTAAAATTATGAATTTAGTGGTCCAAAATATTGGGGACCCCTGTTCAAGTGGATAAGGTTGAGAAAATCCCGAGCTGGAAGCTGCCATATAAACGTTTGCCCACAAACTGGAGGCAAGTCCTTGTATGTCAGGAGATTTAAACTGGAGCTGACTTCAGGAGGAGACTGTGCTATTGATTTGCACTCTCTTAAGAGGCTAGTCCACATGGTCCAAAATAAGAGTTGATTGAATGGCGAACCTAGAAGGAATCTGTCTATGGAGATTCTCAGTCCTGTTCCAGGTCATGTTTGTCCCAAAGGAGCCTTGGTAGTACAGTGGTTTAATTCACCCTGTAATTAATTTGCCTGCAATTTCTGCAGGTTCGAATCTCGCCAAGGCTCAAGGTTGACTCAGCCTTCCATCCTTTCTAAGGTAGGTTAAATGAGGACCCAGTTTGTGGGGGCAATAAGCTGACTTTGTATAAATATACAAAAAGGATGAAGGCTATTGCTTAACGCATTGTAAGCCGCCCTGAGTCTCCGGAGAAGGGCGGCATATAAATCAAATTTAAAAAAAAATAAAAAATAAATAAAGCTGTTTTTTTTCAACTGGACTTTTTCGGTTTTTCTTTGAAGACGTTTCACTTCTCTTTCAAGAAGTTTCTACCCCTCATCCAAGAGCTGAAGAAGCTTCTTGGGATGAGAAGCGAAACGTCTTCAAAGAAAAAAAAACAGAAAGTTTTTTTTCCAAGTTGTCTCTTGAAAAAAAAAAAAACACCGAAGAACCTCTCTTCCATCGAATCTGATGCGTGGCTGATCTTAGCCCAATATACGACTGCGCCAGTTTCTACCTTGTAGTAGCTACAAACGGGGCAGAGGCCTTGCACTTACTGAAAGCAGGTGTCAGCAGAAGGAAGCGTGAAACGGGGAAAACACCACCTACCGCCCCCCCCCCTCAGGAAGTGGGCAGATTTTTATCTTCACAACATGCACATCCGTCGCACGCTATTCGTGCTCCACAATCTCTAGGCACTCTAACCCCAAAACAGTGGCTTCCTGTTGTGTTGAATTAACACCCATCCTCCCCAGCCGACCGGGGTTGTGGAGTTTGCCTCCCAGGCAGGATGATGATCTCAAATCTGGGATGAGCTGGCCAGACCTTATGCCCGTCATATGAAGCTCAGATGTGTCAAAATGTTGTGTATTTGGTTTATTTATTAATCTTGGGCAGGACTCAAAAGCATAACCCTGATTTCAGAGGATTTGTAGAATAGAATAGAATAGAATAGAATAGAATAGAATAGAATAGAATAGAATAGAATAGAATAGAATAGAATAGAATAGAATAGAATCGAAACAGAAAATAGAATACAATACAATAGAAATAGAAAATAGAGTAGAATAGAATAGAAACAGAAAATAGAATAGAATAGAATAGCATAGCATAGCATAGCATAGCATAGCATAGAATAGCATAGAATTCTTTTATTGGCCAAGTGTGATTGGACACACAAGGAATTTGTCTTGGTGCATATGCTCTCAGTGTACATAAAAGAAAAGATGCATTCGTCAAGAATCATCAAGAATAGAATAGAATAGAATAGAATAGAATAGAATAGAATAGAATAGAATAGAATA